>VURO01026482.1:15670-42618 GCA_015108175.1 Pelvicachromis taeniatus
TAGAGCAGCCACACTGATCATTTCATTACAGATGAAAGAATTTAGACAGTTTGTAGCGCTCAGTGATGCCACAGTGTTTGTTTGACTTTGGGACCTGAAGCTGAGTTGGACCCGGAAACGGTAAATAACATCAGACTTAAAGACTGGATAGACACATTGCTCTATGCAAATAAATTATGATTTTAAGTCATTAAAATCGTTAGTTTTAATGACTTTGTAGCAGTTTCTAATTCAATATTATGCCAAAGCTATTTATCAAATTTTCATAAACATTTAAGAAGCATAAGATATCTTGTATTCTCTCAGTGCTTTTAGAGAAAATCAACAAATATTAAATAAATTGTTTGGCAATACCAAAAAGCAAGTTGCAACTTTTAGATTATGTTGTGCACAGTGGTGTCATCAGCATAGAAACTGACATTTTGGAGAATAAAAATTAAATGCTTACATGGTGCTAGTTTAGGTGTTATTATTAATCTAAACCACAAAAAAGCTGGTTATTTTTTTCGTTATTTATATGGTTTGACAAAACAGTGTAATTGTTTGTCTCAAAGACCTTTAAGAATCAACACAGATTGCAGTAAAAGAAAGTTATTCTCCTCCTGGAAAACCAATAGTTGGTAGCTTATCAGTGATTGCAAGCCAGTGTTTGAGTCAGCTTTAACCCTAAACTCTAAATTACTTTACTACACTTTATTATCACACAGAGTGAAATGTGTTTCTCATTGGTGTGAAGGTAAAATAAATCTTCAAACAATTAAAAAAAAAAATAAAATAAAGCTTTTCAATGTCCACTCGCACAAAGCTGTAATAAAAAAGGGTGTAATTTATACCACTACCATGTAACCAAAGCTATTCTGGTCCTCCTGGGTGGATTCTCACAAAAATGATAAAAGCAAATAGCAGCTTCAAATAATCTTATAAAGCAAAACAGGAAAAGGTAGAACAGCAACAGACCAACACAGAGGAGTTCCCGTCACACTGTTGTGACGACAGTGATATAAACAGGAACTGGCACACTTCATTTGTCTGTTTACTTGTTAATCCTGAAGAAACAGGTTTGCATTTAAGCTGCTAATCCCGCTCTTAAACATGAACTTTCCAAAGACCTGAGGATCACTGTTTTCAAAAGTTAAAGAGTGTGTTTGCAGCTGAGTCAACGCTCACACTGAGGCAGAGGAGTGAAGTGTCACAAGCTGCTGATTCTGTGCAGACTATTCCAGCAGCTACAGCCAACCCTGAATGTGAAACAGAGAAGCTGATTTTAAGCCTAAAAGACGACATACTGAAATTGATCTTTATTTTAAATGCCAAAGTTAAAAAGCAAACAATACTGGAGTTTGGTGTCATTGTTGTTGCCATGGTAACACTGCCCTCTTCTGTCTGCAGGTCAGTGCAGTAACTCCGCCTACTGGGAGAAGCAGCACAAGCATCTGCTGCAGAATCTGTCCCCAGCGCTGCTCGAGGAGTACGGTGAGGAGTACATGACCGAGACCAAGGATCTGTTCCAGAGCTTTGCCAGCCAAACCACAACCAACCTCCAGCCTGTTGTTGACACCATAGTTCAGGTGCTGCTGGAACCGCAGACTCAGCCGCGTTACTTTGCAGGCTCTGGCTTGAGCCTCATGTACTTCGTCCACAGCTACTTTCCTTACAGCATCAGCAACCGCTTTCTGAAGAAAAGGTTTTTGAAGAAGAACGTGATTCCACGCGCTCTGAGGAAGCAGTCAGCCTTTGATCTGAACCTCAGCCTCCATAACAACAACAATGAGGAGAAGCTACAGCAGATGTGAGCCAGTCAACACAGATGGCATTATCCTGCAGATAGAGGACCACTTCTGTAACGCACTCATAGAGCTGTATCCTGTTGTTTTATATGTTTTTTAAACTATTGAAGGGAACATAGTGATGCACCAAATTGGCTTCTGTTCGTCTCTGTAATATCTGGCCTGCATCGGGGGGTGGGGTTTGGCAGATGCAGCTGCAGGCCGATCACGGGACACCTTCACCTCTGTCAGCCGTACTGTATGAACACCAAAAGGTTCACACTGATGTCTTGTGCCTTTATCACATAGAAAGCAGCATGGCAGGTGGAAGACGGGAACAAACACTGCAGCAGCTCATTAAACCACTACCAGCACAGTCATGCAAAAATATCGTTTAAAGAGAGATCTCAGTTTTTATCACCTAGATTTTATTTAACTATTTAGCTTCATAATCGTAACAACAATTTTTTTTTTTTTTTTTTTCTTCTGTAAAAAAAAAAAAAAAAGAAAGAAAAAAGGAGTAAAAAGGGAACAAACAGTGAAATGAGCTGCTGCAGTGCTGCGTCCATTCATCTGTGACAGAGATAGCAACATATTCTTCTTCAGGTATGTAAAGACTTTATTTACACTTGTGAACCTCGGGATCTCTTTATGTTCTGCAGGAAGCAAATTGAGGCAGAATAATTTCAAAACAAAAGCACACTTTCAGTTTGATGCGTTCTGGTTTTATTTTATATGCAAAACCAAAACACAATTACTTTATCTGATTTTGGCTTAAGTTTTCTCATCAGTGTCAAATATGGTTATCAGACTTTCTGTTTGCATTTAGCCTTCAAAATGAAAGCACAACTAACTCTGGTGATGAATGTAGATATTAAACTCAATTTTGGTCTTTTTTGTGCTGGAAACTTTTTCGCCTCTGAAATCCAGATGATCCAGTTACATTTTGGTTCTCAACAGTGAACCACGGACACATTTCTGTTATTCTCATGGAAACTGAAAACAAACATGCTGTTTTCTCGCAGGACAGCCTGATGGTTTCTCTCACTAAACACTGACTTCATCTTCAGGATCTTTGATTGTTTTTTTCAATCTGTGTCGTCATTGTCTCTTTGATTAAATGTGTAAAACATGGATCAATAAATCACGTAGCAGGGTTTTTTTCTGTTGTTGTGAATGCAACAATTCAAACCTCAAAACTTTATACAATACATGGACAGAGTAGATGTGGTCTTATATGCTGGGGTGTTGCTATGAGTCATGCGAACACTACGTAGTTAAAAAACAAACTTTTGCGCACATGTTCAGTGTGTTGTGTTTCTGTGGTCTTTGGAAACGGCCTGTCTCTCATCAGACTCACCTCCAAATACAGCCCCATGTTTTTGTGTTCTGTTTAATTCTGTGTTTTTTGTTCTGTCTGTTTGTGTGTTTGTTTTGTTTCTCAGCCCATTTTGAATCAAACTATTTATGGCATCTTTTCTTTTATCACCACTCAAATTGTGACTTTATTTCTTTTTATAAAAGATTTTTAAGAAAACAACAAAAAAATATGATGTAAAATGTTCACTTGGTTGATTCCGTAATAGAAATAAAGTTGGCTTTTTCAGACTTTTCTTCCTTTTTGGTGATTTGTGAAATTTGTGGTAGAAATATAAAGATTTCATAGATAGTAAGAGTATTTTGAAAAGTGCTACTTAAAGACACTTGTGGTTTTCCCTCTGTACACTACCACATTAGATTTTAAATCAAACCATCAAGATGTGACTAAAGTGCAGACTTTTAGCTTTAACTCAAGAATTTGACAAAAGTATTGCATTAACTGCCATCTCCTGTTTTCAAAGCCTTAAATTTAATTGGACAACTGACTGAAAGTCAGGTTCATGGACAGGTGCAGTCTGTTCACTCATTATTTCATGAAAATTTAAGGAGAAAAAAATATCTTGAATTTATTTAAAGTTGAATTTCATATCACTGATGCACATGTAGGAGGTCATGATTAGGCTGAAAACCCTAAATAAAGCTATCAGAGAGATAGCAAAAAATGTGGGAGTGCTCAAATCAACGGTCTGACACATTCCTAAAATGAAGGAGTGCAACAAACTCAGCCACACCAAAAGTCTTCAGACCACAGAAGACAAGTACTATCTGTGATAAGAAGGTGACCTGTATGAGGGAGGTTTGGGGTTCTCTGCTCAGACTGGTGCCCTTGTGACCTGAACCTGGATAAGCAATAGAGGGTTAGGGTTACACTCTCAGCTATTGAGGAAGATCATCGTCGTCTTTCTTCAATTCCTGCAAGAATATCAGCTTTGTATTCAACCAAACAGGCCCAGGTTTCACACTAAGTAAAGTGAGAGTAGACTTTCAATAAATATACTTTTTGTGACATTTTTTGTTTGGTGGTGTGCCTTGTGATTTTTCTCATGCAAAATATGTTTGGAAACACTACTCTAATGAAATGTCATGCTCTGAAGAATCCACCATCCTGCCTCCTACCTGTATAGTTGGTTCACTTACCTGGGAGACTGAGTCTCAGGATGAACCCAACCATGGTGGCGGCCAACTTAACCAGCTGTTTGTTCCTTCGGCCATTTGGTCATCCACTGGGCTCATACCACTAAATTCTCCTGCCACCCAGGAATGACTCATACTGCTTCATTTCTCCATCGTCTGTTCTAGTGCACTCAAAAACCTATGGACATCTTTTGTCTGACTGCCCTGTCTGTGCCCAAAACAAAGTTGTTAGCTCTCCTCCTTCAACCACTTCCCACACCTGGATGTCTTTGGTCACATCTCGTCTGGAACAAAAGGTTTGGCATTCTACAAAAAACTGTTACGGCGGGTTAGGCGAGGGCATGAAAGAGGACCCAAATGCAGCGGAGGCACAAGACTAAGTTTTCTAACCAGACTTTATTTACAAACAACAACAAACTACACTTGAAGGTGAGGTACATGAACATGAACCTGGCCAAGAGTCAGGAAGAGGGTCGCAGTTTGTGAGACGAGAATTAGAGTCACTGCAAGAGAGATGTCAGAGTTGTACTTGGAGAGGCGATGGAATATGAAAGGGAATGTGTGATATTTCCAAGGCTTACTTTTCTGGAGGTGGAGGATGACGTGGGGGAAGTCAGAAAGGTACGGATGACGTGAACGTGAGCAGGGAATCCAGCCTGGGTGATCCTGTGATGCAGGGCGACAGTGACAGGAGGGCAGGCGGATGAAGTGAGACGGCAAACAGAGCATGAAACTGTGGCTTGTGATTCACAGGAACAACCAGCATCCAGGTAAGTGAGAGTACTAGTATCTAGATGGCCAAGCACTAACATGGATTAGCAGATGAACTGGTGAAGAATAGTTGTGTGCGCCTGTCTTAAATACAGCCAGCTGGAATCACCACCAGGTGTGGTAAGCAGGTGAGATGATACAGAGGAAGGTGTGTTCAATATCTGGTGGACTGGGAGGGGCACGGCATGAGGAATGCTCCAGTTCAGTTGTCGAAGATTTCTAATGTGTCTCTTCCTGTGCCTAGGATGGTCCAGAGAGTGTTTGTTCTTTGGTGGAGTTAGGAGAACAGAATCAGGAGACTCAGAGGATTTACCGAATCGTCCTTCCGCTGAATTTTGTACATATAAGACTTTTGAACTGAGCACTTCAAAAAGACTTTGTATACAGAACTGACGGTGCTGACAGTAATATATAAACTTTTCTTTGCCATATAATCACCTCAGTCTGGTCCAGCACACTGGTAATGATCCAGATCCAGATTTTTAGCTGCGGCAGGTTTACGATCTGCTCGAAGCAACAAAACCAGCAGAGCTCAGACTGTAAGAGCAGCACACATGTTCAAACTCATGAAGTGAGAATGCAGAATTTCTAGATTTTTGGTTTCTTGTGAGCAACAGAAGAAGAAGGGGTCGGACTTAGGTGTGTGAGTCTCAAAGCTTTGTCCCTTGAAGCTGTAGCCACATTTCACTTTGTATTTCTGATATTTGAGCCTTATGTTACATTTTTCAGTTTTTACACAGCACACATTAAACCATCTCCTTCTGCATACCAGGGGAACCATATGCTCTCCTCTGCACTGTGCAATCTTTTTATTTATTTTTTGCCAAGTGGCTTTTTCATAGGCTCATTATCACCTCCTCAGTCTGACCTGCAGCTCTATTAAATATGCTTTTCTCTCCTCTAGGCTGATAAGGTGATTTTACTTCAGCTCTTAAACCGCAGACCACTGAGAGCTGAGGGTTTGTCCAGTTAGAACTGATTTCCTGCTGGTAAATTGAGAGCATGAACTCCTGCATAAATCACTGATGAGGTAACATCAAGGTCATGTCCAGGTCAGGTTGACCTTGTCCATCCATTCTGCCAGGACTGCAAGCCTCTGTGTCATTTCTGCTTTGTCTCCACTAATGAAGGCGATTTAATGAGGACATTAGGCGTTTTAATGAGGAACTAAAACTTTACATCTATGATCTGATAAACAGAGGGGATCACCCACAGCTTGGCTCAATCAGGACCTCCAAATGTCTGACTGGTGGCCCGAATCCTCACCACTATGCAAAGTGAGGGGTCATGTTCTGTTTAAGATGCAAATAAGGAGAAAGCAGCTTCAGACATCACTGCTTCTCAAGAGTCACCACTGCTGAGGATAAATTCATTTCAGTCACCAGCCTCAGAAACTTACAATGAAGACCTTTGAATGTCCACCAAGAAGCCTGTAAAACTATTCCTGAATAAGATTTAAAGAAATTACAACACAATGCTTAATAGAGTTCAGGTTGTGTTGAACAATAAAGATGGTCACGGAAAATATTGACTATTGTATTTCCATTTATACATTTCAATAAACCGTCCCATGTATTTCGTAATAAAAAGTAAAGATATGAATCTCATGTTGCCTGGTACTATGATACTTGTGGACAGGAATGTGACTCTCCTAATTGCTGTGAGTTTATTTAAAGTCATTTTTAATTTCATACTTGGTAGATTTATTCCTGTGTTTCACGAGGAAAACAAAGACAGGTCCCACCGAGATTTGAACTCGGATCGCTGGATTCAGAGTCCAGAGTGCTAACCATTACACCATGGAACCACGTGCTTGTAAACGCAGAATTAGGTCCAACACATATGACTTTAGCTATATCGTCTACGTGAACTAGGGAGGATTTTTATGTTGTACTACGATGCGTTCAAATACACATGAATCATCTTAAGATTTCATATTAAGACTTCAAGTCTAATAGTGCCTCTGACGTCACATCCCCCGGATTTCGCGACATAAAAGTTGTATATATATAAATATGGAATGTATTAATTCATGGGTCCATCAACACGGTGCATCAAATTAAAAAAAAAAGCGGACGAACATAACTTTGCGACCACACCGGTGGTCATTAATGGTTCAGTCAGTGCTTATTTAACCATTTTACCGTTTCAGTACAGAAACTTTTATCAGTAAATCCACCACTCACCACCAGGTGTCAGTGTAACACAGCAGAACAGCTACCCGCAAATAGGAAGGTACCTCATTAGTAATATTTTTCTTCTCCTTGATATTATTATGTTGTTGGTCCGTAGAGTTCGTATTTTACTTCATTACAGGTTTTTTTTCGTCGCTTTCTCGGGATGAATTCATCTCCATGTGTTCACTGCTGATTCCTAAGAACTGGAAGCACTGCTGGATGACTTGTTCTGTGGATGAAGTGTGGGTTGAATGTGAAAGACGTGTGGAGCGCCTCTCCTGCTAAATTTCTCCTGACCTCAGAGCAACACTGGTCTCATGTTTCTGTCAGTGAAAACAGGTCGATGTTGTTGCTGTCTGCTGTTCATCAGCTGCTGTTTCATCCTGCCAACACGTCGATGCTCCTGGGCTTCAGTTACACAACAATCTAATATCACACACTCTCCTGTGTGGTTATTTAAAGTCTGGCAGCGTGCGGTCTGCAGACTTTACCTGCTTCACCTCCAGCATAGACAGCACATGGACAACAAAAGCACATCAGGGTATCTCACTGGTGATAATCCATGTGTATGCGTCCTGTTACTTTTGAGGTATCTTACAGACTCGGTTTTATTTCAAATGAGTACAGTGATTAGCACTGTGACCTCAGAGCAAGATGGTTCTTTGCTTTGAAGGTCCTGGTACATGCTCTCTGTGTGTTCTCCCACAGTCCTGGCACACCTTCACAGGTTTTTCAGGGTGAATATAAATCACAGTGAAGTCTTAAAAAGTCTTTAAAACTCACAAACTCTCTCTTTTTTTTTCTTTTTTTTTTTTTTGCAGTTTGCTGAGTTGTCTGACCTTGGTGTGAATTTGCTAAAACATCCACTCCTTTGTGATTGTGTTAATAAACCTCTGCTTTTATAGAGATGCTCAGATTTACTGATGATCAGCGAAGTGCATTTGATTAGCAGCATCTTAAGTCAAATGGAATGCTTAGTTTTTACACATGACTGCATAGAGTCCTGTTAAAATGTGCTTTTTCACAGGACTGTACTTTAAAATAGAAATAAAATCAACTACATGTGTTGTCTCAGCAGGTTGTATTAAGAAACACCATGATACCCACAAAAATGTTCCTTTGATTTACATGTTTGCTCTCCAGTTTTAATAGATGAATGTTTTTTTGGGTGCTTGAGTTCAAATTAGATGTTAGTGTGAGAGCATCAGTCAGCATTTCAAATTATAGTGCTGCTAAGGTGCTACTACTGCAGTTCCACCTGCTGACACAGCAAAATTACTGACTTCCTGTTTGTTGTTGTTGTGACTCTTCTTATTCAGTATGCTAACCTCACATTTCTCCACCATCACAGCACAGAGAGAAAAGACTTGGCAAAAATCTAGATTAAATTTTTTTACTATTCTGGTTGAGATTAACATATGCTGGAGAGATCATTACAGACTCTGTGGTGGCCTTGCGGTGTGCTCACTGTGCCCTATACCTGTAAATGTCAGGTGTGTCCTGGTGGAGGTTGTGTAATCCAACAAATGAAGGCTGGTGTGCTGCAGCAGCAGGAACGCTGTGTCTTCACCACAGTCGGCTGCTCAGGATAATCAGGACGGATGTGCCTCTGCAGCCTGAACTGAACAGCAGCTGCAGGAGGAGGCGCTTCAGCTTATTCACACCACCCAGAGTTCAAACTCACAACCAGCTGACTGTACTGTAAAGGAGAGGTGAACTCATCTTTTACCTTCTAGTTCTAGTTTGTCAGTTTTTCCAGGAGTCTTCGTAGAGACAGATGTCTGAAGCTCCATCTTTACACATTTCTTGAATCACTACAGCTGACTCTGACCCCACAGTTTACAGGAGACCAATAGCAGCTATGCTAACGGATCTGTAGACTGGATTACGTCTGTAGAGGTCAGAACAGGAGTGGTCATTCCTCTATTGTTAGACATGACTGGGTACAGATAATGTAAGCGATTCATTGAATCATTCCTCTTGGCTCCTTTTCTGTAGACCTCATTCAGATTTTTAGGGGAAAAGTCTTTTGAAGATATTTGAGCTGAATGAACTGGAATGAAAGTTATGTAATAAACACATTTGAGATAAAATGATTACCGTGGGGTTTAAATCTTGCGGTGGATCTGCAGAGTATTTAAATGAGAACTGATATGTTTGAGATAACATGTTTTCTGCAGACTCTAACAGTGCCCTCGCGTAAAGATCGCACGACGCAGAATAATCACTAAATTCATCCATCCAAACTGTAGCTCCTCCACCACCTCCTCCTCCAGCATGACAGTGCTCCCTGCACCCAACAGACCAGTGAGAGTCCTAGTGGATGAAACAGTGCAGTATTGTAAATAATTTCTCATATAAATTGTGCAAATAGAGAACTGGTGAAAAGTGCTTTGAAGCGTCTGCAGGATGAGGAACACCTTGTGCCCTCGCCTGAACCTCGATTGGTTTTCTCAGACAATAAGCCTTGTGAAGCATCGAGTGACAGAAGAACTTTTTATTTGATTCTAGCCATAAAACACTTTGTCTTGAAAGAGTGAAAGCTGTCATATTAAGTTAGTAGGGGGCAGGAACAAGTTTTATCAAAGCCAGGAGTACAGGCGAGATGACAGAGAGAGCCCTTCCATCAACTGAGCTACAGTTTACTATGATTGTCATTATGCACCAGAATGCTTCACTAAACCAGATGTACAAATTCACCAGCTAGAAGCAATTTACAACATGCACTTTATGGAGAAAAATTGCATAGCTCCTCACTGTGTTGCCCTTTAAAGATGTGCTTTTAAAAAGAATCCACTTTTGGATGTGGCCTTTCTGAAAAGCACTAAATTCAGAAAAGCCCTGTTCTGTTTCCTCTGCGGTGCCATCCTCCCAGATGTTTCTCAGAGGATCAAAAGCGTCCACAGGGGAGAAGAAAGTCAGCCCTGTCTCAGCTGAGTTCAAAATCCATCCCAGAGAGAGGCTTCATGCAGGAACCGTATCCCCTCTGGAATGACTGCTTGATCGAGCTTCAGACTCCCAGGCTCCTGACAGTCCAGGTCTCAGGATCTTTCAGGAAAGAAGACTCCCCGCCGGCAGTAGAAAGGACAGGCACTGAGTCGAGCTGGGTCAGAGGTTCAGGTGGAATCGGGGTCGAAAAGAACTCTGCAGGATCTCAGCTGCCTCATATTCGTATGTGGAAATTGCTGAAGACACAGAACAAGCAGATATGGGTCACTTCTGGGACTGACTGTGAATCATCATTAACTGTCTGAACTTTTCAGGCTGTAACAGGATGAAACTGGGAAATTTAGCTTAACTGTATCAACAGCGGGGTGGTAATGGTACATCCTAGTTGCTGTCAGGGGTCTATTTATACTCTTTATATTAAAACTGATATTTATTTTTGCATGTAATGTTTCATAGGATTCACCTCCAGGGCAGAGGGATTGGAAGACATCCTCAAAGACTCTTTAAAGCTTCTGAAATCAACAACAGCTGCCTCAAAGCACTTTATAATGTCAGGTAAACCCACAGTGCTACAGAGAAAACTCCAACAATTAGACGATCCACTATGAGCAAGCATTTGGCAACAATGGGAAGGAAAAACTCCTTTTTAACAGGAAGAAACCTCTAGCAGGACCAGGCTCAGGGAGGGCCAGCTGGTTGGGGGTCCGCAACAAGTGTTGTAGAGTCTGTTTTCATGGGAACTGTGAAGTGTAGAAAGCTGAGGTGTAAATCAGACATAAATGACTGGACTGGTGTAAACGCTGCTATCTGTACGCTGCAGCTTGCAGACGCGAGTTCACGTTGATGTTTATGACAGTCGAGCTGCTCGTCTTCGTGACGTCAGATTAACTGGCCGACCGTAACCAGGGTGACGCAGGAAGTGATGTACCTGCTAGTAAACATAATGGCTTTCCAGCTTTCTCTTTTTACAGTTTAACTGCCTCTGTTACCATAGTAACACCAACCCTGGAGCCCAGTTTCCAGCTATTATCTCTGAGCGGCGGTCCGGTGTGATAGACAGATTAATTACTGAACTCGGTGACTTGATAAATGCACCCCTCCTCTTCCCTCTCCTCCTCTTCCTCTTGTCTCTCCCTTCACCCCTCCTCTGTGCTCACTGTGGGACACTGTGATGGATTGCCAGCAGTAAAACTCGTGGGTTTTATCTCTGCAGCTTTATGCAGAGCAGCAGAAGACTCTGCAGCCTGAGTGAGAAACACTCACAGCCACGATCAAGACCTGGATCAGGACCCGGATCACGACCATCCTCTGTCCTTTCAGGACACATCCTGCCGGCAGCCCTCCGCATGATTCACCGTTAAGCTCCTTATTGATTTGATGCTGGCCCTTCATGCAGCCCCTCAGATCAGCCTCAATTGTGAAACAGCCATGCTGACTTTTAAAGGCCTTTCTGACTGGGGGGTTTCTCAGTTCCCTATTTTTTGGGGGGGACTACATTATAAGCAGAGACAGTAGTGTTTGTAATCTCTGTAACAGCTTAGATTGTTGCTGTGACAGCATAATCATGCCCAGAGAGGTCGGGTGTAACTGACTGAGAAGGCAGGCACACCTTAAAAACACGCTGCTTTTAATGACTATAAATTAATTTAAAATTCATCAGGAAAATGTTTACTGAGCCAGTGAGACCTGAGGAGTTGTCCCTTGCTGATCATGGTTAGATTTGCTTTTCAAATGTCCAGCCTGCTGAAAGACATGTCAGAGCAGGGGTGTCAAACTCATTTTACATGGCAAGCTGCACACTTTGATCTTAAGCAGGTTGCACCAGTGAAACTCCCCTTTCTGTCGGCATAAAGGAGTCTCATATCCAACAGTTTTTCTACATGATGAAGAAAAAGCTGCTGTGACAAAGAAAGAAATCTGTCAGCACGAGTCTTTGGAATTAAACTGTAAGAACTAAAGGTGTAAAATTACAGAAAAAGTCCTGGCAGCTCATTGTCCAGACTGGCCACTTTGTGTTTTTGCAAAATCTTTTTAGCTGCTCTTAAATAGTTTTCTGTTTGAGCTGTTTGGTGGTCGGTGAAATCGTTTTGTGGACTTTTAGCTGAGATTTGACATTTCTATGGATACCACATATATCTATATTTAAATAACAGATCTAGCAGTACATCCCATTAAACCAGATGTTCTCCATTTCCTCTCCAGTACCAGGGGCATTGGAGTTCAACAGGTTAATTCCTTAATTACTTTGTGTTGCATGAAATCCACAAGGGAGGTTTTTATCAGAAGAAAAAGCTGTAAAATGTATAAAAATACAGTTAAAAGTCCAAAATTTCAGCCTGTTTGTTTTGAGCAGCACATCAAACAAGTTAAGAATTATAAATGTCTTCCAGCGCACATTCAGGCCTGTGAGACCCATTTAGTACGTTAGACAGTGTTGCATTAGAGGGAGGAACACACAGAGCCACAGCACAGGTTGCATGACTGACTATGATCTAAAAGGTTGTGTGTTTTTGTGGTCTGTGTACAAAGTTTCCTACACTTACATGATCTTTCACAGCAGTGCTCCAAATGGATGAAAACTGTTGATAACCCTGCAGATCATAGTGTTTCTTTGTGATGATGCCAGTAGAACAGAAGAAAACTGACCCTGAAGCACATTTTCCTCCATGAGCAGAGAGCATGGAGCTAATGTGTTATCTGAAGTTATTGTGATGAGCTGGCATCAGTCCCCCATGACATGCATGGGAGGAAAATATAAGAAACAGTCAGACAACAGTCGGAATGAGGAGCTGGCACGTATTTGCCTGACTTTCAAAATTGAACACATAACAGAAGAGATGACGGTACCTCAGAAAGTCAGGAGCCTTCGAGATCATGTTCTCAAAGTCGGCGAATGAGAGCTTGTTGTCTCCATCGAGGTCGGCCTCCTCGATGGCTTTGTCACACACCAGCGTGACCTCCTCGGGCGTCAGCTCCCCTTTGGTCAGCTTGTTCAGGGTCTTCTCCAGGTCCTCCTTACAGATGAAGTTGTCCCTGTTAAAGTCTGGACCAAGAGCCCAACGAGACGACTCAGTACAGAGCTGCCACAAAAACGTTAAACTTATTCTACTAATAATCTCCATACTGCTTCGTTCATATTTGTAACAGTAAAACCTGCAAATAATGAAATCTTTTTTTTAAATGTGATTTTTTTCAACTTTATTTAGATTTTTCATATATTATTTTTGAGACCTTTTAAATCCTTTGAGACATTTGATGTCAATTTAAGATTTAGAAAAGATTTTTTGAGTAATAATACTTATTTTGATTCTTTGATTATTTTTGAATGGTAATTCCTTCATTTGCATATTTCGGGGCATTTCATTAACATTTTGGAGATTTTAGTTTATTTTCATATTTTTCAGAAATTGTAAAAATAATTTTTGCAGGGACTAATAATTTAGTTTTATTCATATACTTACTGTTGAAATAATTTATTAAAATAATCTTTCATATAATCATGCTATTTAAAAATCATCAGACTAAATCAGGGAAACAGCACTTATTCTTTAAGACCATGAGGTCGAAGCGACTGCACGCTGGGGGATCTTGGACACCGTTTTCTATGTATTGCTGCTGCAGGTGTGTCATCTCAGACCCAACCCGAGCGTCTCCACCTGAAGGCACACGTTACCGTATATCTTGAAGGCGTAAATGGTCTTGAGCTCTCTGGGTGAAGCTTCGCAGAGAGCAGAGAACATATCGATGAAGTCGTTGAAGCTCAGGTTCCCCTGTCCGTCCTCCGAGAACGTCTCCACGATTCTCTCTCTAAACGGGTTTTCCTGTCCGTACAGACACAAAACATCACACAGTCGAACGTAACAGCCAACAAAAACTGTACGTACCACAAATGCGTTGTAAAAGTATTGCATAAGCCAGCAGAATTTTGTCCCTGCGTGGCTCCTATACAAACTGTACCTTCAATTCAGGCATGGTGATGATGAGCGTCATAGGGACTTTGATGTCGGGGTTGTTGGTGTAGTCCAGCGGCACTAAATGTGGCGCCAGCTCACGATATCGAGCGTGTAACCTGCAGCATATTAGAGAAAAATCAGCAGTACAGGTAAATATTAATATTCATTTATAGCTGTCCATCTTATTTATTCAGGATCCCAAATTTCAGACTGATGGAGAAAAGCAACAAGTTTCTATTAGTCAGTGAGCCTCTTATAAACAAAATGATGCACCCTTAAGATAAAAGCTGCTGGAACAAGGAAGCGTCTGAAACGTGGCAAACCTCTCAGACATCAGTAGTGTCCGTCTGGAGTTGAAAAGTGTTTGTCTGAGCGACTCCAGCCTGCACAGCTCAAGTCAAAGAAACCCATTCTGCTCTTTTCCAGCTCTAGAGTTTCAGTCTTGACCTTTATTTATCCCAACCTGGCACTGTTTCTTTAAGGTTCCCTGCCCATGCTATTTTCTTCTGACTGGTCAACTTGCAGAAGCCTGCTGAAGGGCAGCGTCCAGTCTTTTTGAGCTATACTGGCTGCATGTTGAGTATTTTGTGCCTGCACCATATGATGGAATCAAAGCATTCAGAGCGATCTGAAGGTCGAGCGTTTGGCTCACAGGGATTTCCTTTAGATTGGTTTATTCATTATTTTTCTAAAGTGTGCAGGTTTGATATGAAGGTCTAACTCTGGGTCATGTGACAGAAAACACGGGAAGGATGAATAAGCCTACGTTACAAGTCAACGTGTTAAAGAAATCAGCTCAGTCAATCTCACTTCAGTCTATTGAACAGTTTAACCTCATACTATGAAAATTTTGCACTTTTAAAAATGTATCTAATTTTGTTTTTCTTCACAGCTTCACAAGTACACAAAATCTTTCCAGTGCTGAAAAACTCATTTAAGTTCTGTTTAAAAAATGCAACCCAAGTTCACTTTAAACTCACTCTAAGTGTCACAATCTGAAGAGAAAACGGGCCTTTTGTTTGGTAAAATTCTTCCTGTAACCTTTTCTGTGCATACCATGGACGTTTGATCTGTTTCTAATTCATTACTGGAGAAAACCTAAAAAAGTGGATTTGGAGTAAACTTTGAAGGGTCGTATCACCATGGAGGACAGGTGTGTGAAGCATATGAAATGTGTCCTTTTATGCTTCAATAAAATGAGTCAATCAACTATTAAAATATACTCCAAGTGTGCTGCGTTCAGTGTGACGTTAGTACATCTCAGTACAGTAAAGCCAAACATTGAAATATTGTAACCACATCACGCCTACAATACACAGCAGGGGAAAAAAGCCCTTTTATGAGCTGAGCAGCAGCCGTTCCTCTGCCTCACTGAGTGATGAAGGTGTGGATTCAAAAAGAAAAGACGACCAGCAGACTTTTGCTGTGCTCCTCACTCACCGCAGGATTTCCTTCCGGGTGAAGAAGGTGCAGTCCTGGGAACAAACAGAGATGAAGAAAGCGAGTCAGAGCAGCCGGTCCTCAGGAAGGATCTGCTTTTACCATCGCTCAGCATCTCCACCACTACCACCATCATCACCATCCAGTGCAGCAGGATGTAGAGCCAATCAGCAGTAGAACGCAGATCTGATGTGGTCTGTGTTCTACTGAGCCATGAAGGCAAACACCTCTCTGAAGGACATCCAGCTGTCCGTCTCCATCCTGCCCCCTCTCACCTGATACGCCTCAAGCTGCTCCTCGGTGAAGGTTGTCTGCTTGTTGCCCATCCTGGCCGGCGGATCCTCCCATCACACAGCTGCATCACACTCTGAGTTGGCTTTGCATCCGGCAGCAGGTCTGCACACAGCCGGGACATCCACTCTCCTGATGCAGGTCTCAGTCTGCGAGCCTGCTGCTGCTGCTGCTGTTGCTGCTGGTCCCAACGCGGAGGAAAACAGGATTGTGACGCCTCAGAGGAGAGGAGGAGGGGGTGCAGGCATCACAGTGCTGCTTTCAGCTGCTGCTTGGAAAACCATGAACTATAAATGCAGGAAGAAATCCTGAAATTACATCATTTGATTAGTCTGTTAGCTGACTTGTTGTTTTTTGTGTGGGTTTTTTTTCCTTCTTTTTATGTCATGTCAAATCAAATAAATTTTATAACTTTACATCCATCTTTCTTTATTTCAATCACACATTTCTTAGAATTATTTTCCAGCCTGGGTTCAAATCAGTGTAAAAAATGTAAAACTTCTTTTCTTTTTCAACTAATTCGTCAAGTATTGTTTCTTTCTTTTCCTTTTATAATGAGGTTATACTAAAATAAATACTCATATTTATGTTTGCAGATTTTCTTTCTCATTTGAGATATCCTTGCCATCGTTCAGACACAGGATATTGGCATGTTTGTCTTGGTTGAAAGCTCTGATCCCATGAAGAGGAATGTTAGACTGGCTGTTCTCTGCCATCAGATCCTGGACATCATTTGAAAGTTGTGCCACAGCTTTATTACTCTTTCTCTTTAATTCTCCTGTTTCACACAAACATGCACTTTGTCCAATAAACACGTAAAAAAATACATAAAACTAAGTGGGCAAAAAAAGGAGACATAACAAATAGATATGGCAACCACTGAAAAAAAACAACCTAATTAAAACAAAAAAATACACAAAAGAAGTGAACAAACTTTTAATATGTTCTCATCACGGTGATAACTGGAGAGTAGCGCCTTTTTTGCCTCGTTTGTGCAGATTCAGACTTCCCTAACATCTCCTGAAGGCAGCATTAATTCTGATGGCGGTGCAGCGTCCAGCAGGTGGCGCCAAAAACTGCCTGTAGCTTCATGACTAGTACAGCCACGAAGGTCCTTACGAGTATAGTCATCTCTCGGAGGGAGTCATCTTGCTCACAGAGGATCTTTGTGCCGACTGTTCCTCGGCAGCACCTGTGAGTGAATCATCTCGCTCACAGACGACCTTGGTGGGCTCTTCCTCGGCAGAATGGCAGGCAACGCGTGGAGGTCACTGGTAAGAAGCACCGTGTTTATTCCCGGTTTTAGACCACCAAAGCGCCGTGTGTTACAGATGAACGGGGCTGTCTGTGTGTGTGTGCTGAAGCTTGTGTGTTACTTTGTCTGTCTTTAAGCGTTCTCAGCGTGTTTTTCGCGCTGCTGTAGCTTGGTTAGCTCTTAGCCAGGAACCTGTTCTTCACGTGAACGGAAGCTTGAGGAGCAACCGGAGGTGTTTCCTCTTGTCTCACCTGTCTCATACAGCTTTGACTTTATTCACACCTTTCCCTCCACCAACCTCAATCTGGTTAGCTTGATAATACGTCGACCTGTCCAGCTGTGTCTGCTCTTTAGGTCTCTGTGATCTCCAAATCCATATTAGAATGATGGAGAGACCAACACCAGCCTTCGTTTAAATTACACGTTTAAAATTTAAGCTCAGTTTAGATGAAATCATTAGATCGTAGAAGTTAGTTGAAAACATTTCACTAAAAGCGGATATCCTCTGATAATTGCGGCATACATTAAATTTAACATGTAGCTAGTTCTTGGTAGACTCTAACTAGGTGTGGCTGCGGAGAAATGGTTGCGTTAACTAATGTGGAGACGAACACCAGACTCCCTTTTTAAATATAGCAATTTAACTTAGACTTGTACTATGGTTAAATTCCAGATGCCTTTTTAACTGACCGAAAAGATGTCAAATAATGTGAGACTCCTGAGACAATTTCGGCATTAAAAAAGCCACCGTAATGTAATTGGTAGTAAAAAATGTAAGAGACATACTACATTATCAAAAATAAGCAACAACAGCATACAAAAGAGCTACAAAACAGAGCAGAGGTAAGGGTGATAATAATTTTCTCCCTTCTTGTAATTTGTTTCTAACTGACGCCTGAAATTAGCCCTAGAATTTAAAGTTTGTTCACATAATCTCCTCAGGTCATGTTTACATTTTATGAATTATCAGGAGTGTTTCCAGCGTTAGCAGCAAATAATCAAGGTGATTCTTTGCAGTTTTGTTTTCCACATCAACAGCTAAATGCAGACTAGCCGTCATGATCAGGTTGTGTTTGAGCTGTTTTGGTGTGTTTTGTGTTGAATTGACGTTTACGTCTCTCTTCCAGCTGACCCAGGCAGTGGGGGTGGCGAGAAAACCGGCTCTGGCTTCAGCCAACTTTTCAAGAGGGGTGAGTAGCTCCAGCTCTGCCTTCCTGAGATGCAATCAAAGAGATGCTTTTCGCTTCACAACTTCCAGAAAATCCATTCATAAATAACAAGGAATGTGTTTACATGAAAGCAGAGACCTTGATCTTCGCTGGACTGTGATCTACTCCAGCAGTCTGAGTTGTGTCTCTCTGTCTCTGCAGGTGAAGACGGTCACCATGATTCCCGGTGATGGAATTGGTCCAGAGATCTCCGCTGCTATCATGAAGATCTTTGATGCAGCAAAGGCGAGTTTGATCAGACTTTAGTGGCCAAATCTGGAAAAAGGTCTCATCTGAGCCGTCTCAGAGTCAGCGGATGTTTGGAACAGTAACTTTAACATATTTATTGAAGCCATGCCAAATTTTATTTTAATGCTCTATTTTCTGAGTTATAAACACCTTGAAGTACATGGGATAGGTTTAAATTTGTGCTTTCTAATTTGTCTTGTTTTTTTCCACCATTTCTTTTAATCCCTCATAACTTTGTTTTAGTTCTTTGTACTCTTCAACAGTTACCCAAAATACAGTTTTGTTTTTTAAGTTTTCTCAGGTAAATGATCAGAAAATAGAGCGAATTTCCAGGGGTGCCATGCACGTTTCTGTTCCTCTGTGTCACAGAAGGACTGTGACGCTTGGGTGTAAAATTGATATGGTAGAAGATTTTTTTTTTTTTTTTTTCAGCCCTGAAAATTTCATGTGTTATCACCTGTTCTTATAAAGTTGTGCTGCTCAACGTGCTGGAAAGGAATAATTACAAAGCGCTACTGGCTATTCTAAGAGGGTCAGGTGGGAGACACTGATTGGTTTTAGATCACTTTGTAAATAAAACTTTTCCCTGAAGGCTCCGATCACATGGGAGGAGAGGAACGTGACGGCGATAAAGGGACCCGGCGGCAAATGGATGATCCCTCCTGACGCCAAAGAGTCCATGGACCGGAGCAAGATCGGCCTGAAAGGTCTGCACATGTCGGTTAACTTCAGACAGATTTCCTGGAAGCTTCCAGCTCATCAGTAGAGTTTTTTTGTTTTCTCCATCAGGACCCCTGAAGACACCCATCGCTGCAGGTCACCCCTCCATGAACCTGCTGCTCAGGAAGACCTTTGACCTTTACGCAAATGTGAGGCCCTGCGTCTCCATCGAGGGCTACAAGACACCATACACCGACGTCAACCTGGTCACCATCCGGGAGAACACGGAGGGCGAGTACAGCGGCATCGAACACATGGTGAGTGAACGGATGCGGAGTGTGCGACAGCGCAGCGCTCAGAGGGTTTAAGTGGGCAGTCCTTGTCTCAAAGACGCCTTAAAAACACCTGATTTATCCTGACAGGTGTGTGAAAGCAACCGTCACTAGTGATACACAAACTGCAGACTGAGAGGAGTTCTGTTTAGTTTTCTGATGTAGCATGGGAAACGTTTGGTAGTGCCGTGATTAATTCCTCAGTCACTTCACATCATTTAGGTTTTTATTTTGTTTAAACTGCTTATTTTGTTCTTTTTATATTTGAGGACTTTGCCAGAGCAGCTTTGCATGATTCACATTTCAAAATAAGCTGTACTTATCCTTCATATTGGGCCTTGCTGCAGCTGCGGTTCATGAAACAAGCTGTTTTAGCTCCTGCTCTTGTAAGGCAGCTTACTTTTGATTTGTTGCCCCTGTTTGAACAGCAAGTGGGTGGGGTTTCTTTGCCTCAGATAACCATATTAGGGATTTCCTCTGCTGCTGACATCATGCAGAGCCAGGAGTAGAAAAACAGTGTGAGGTCTGAGCTTTTGGCTCACTGGGGTTATTGTACGTAGACTGAGCTCATTTTTAGAAGCTTTGGCCGTTTTTAAGATGAACGCCATCACTGTTCACACATCAGACACGCTGCAGAGCCTGCAAGTTTACACTTAGCTCTCTTAGCTTCCCTGGAGGCACCAAATATTACAGGCTGTGCACCTTGATGCCTGCCAAGGTTATCCACACCTGAGCATTTAGAAGCTGCATGGCTTCCTTTTGTCCTTCAGCCTGTCAGGTGTTTTTGGTATTTAAACAAAAATGATCACAAATGAGCAAATGTGTGCAAGAATGTGTCAGAGTGACTGTTATCCAGTTGTCTAGCATGTGAGTCAGGATCCTGCTGGAAGCTGTGAGCAGGTGTTGTTGCCTGTGTTGACTGGTTGGTCTACCTGCCTCCTCACGTGTTCCCTGCAGGTCAGCTAGCAGCTGCAGGCAGGACGCTCTGTTCGTCGTCCTGTTCGTCTCTCCTGGTAAGAAGGAGGAAGCGGCGCCAGAGTCGTATTCACAGAGCACCTCGTTTCACCTTTGAAAGATTCATCTTACGGCCTGAGACTGTTTCACTTTCTGCACACAGTGCTGTAGACATAATGAGCATGCTAATTATCAGCTTGCACTGAGAAGCTCCGTCATTCAGGCTGGATCCAGGTCTTTAATTCTCTGGACTTCTGATTGGACATTTAGTTTTTTATGCTGATTGGATCCTTAGATATTTGTTATTAACTCAAATTTTATCTCCTGGGATTCCTAATAAAGCAGAATCCTCTGGACCTTCAAATATTTCTGCTTTGTTTCAGCCTGTTCTGTAGGCTCTTCTTGACATTTGTAAAGACTTGGGCATAGACACATGAATGGGAAGCACAGCAGGCTGAAATAAAGCAGAATGGTCCTTTAAATCTTCTTGGTGCTTCTGGATGTTTTGTGAATACGGCAGAACCACTGCCAGCTTCCTGAAGCTCACCTGTTCACCCACACATTCCCGACGTGGATCCGTCTGCATTCCCACTGTCAGCTCAGATCTGGAGACGGTGTTAGCACCAAGCGTGGCAGCAGGGAGAACCTGTTAGCATGAACGCTGATGTCCGTATTTAAAAAAACAAGGCATCAATGCAGATCTTCCAGCTGGCAGTGAACGTGTGTGTGTTGAGGGTAAAGTCTCACATCCATCACCTGTGAACCTCAGCCTGTTCCCCGTCTGGTGATTTGTGTCATCCCTCCTCCTTCTCTCAGCTTTTACCCACAGCTGACCTCAGGATGGACTAATAACTGCAGCAGCTGAAACTCTGTAAGGTCAAATCTTGTTTCAGAACAAGTTTAACTTGGTAAAGATCTCGAGTTTCATGGAAGAGATGTTTGCTAGGTC
Organism: Pelvicachromis taeniatus; assembly: GCA_015108175.1. NCBI lineage: Eukaryota > Metazoa > Chordata > Actinopteri > Cichliformes > Cichlidae > Pelvicachromis > Pelvicachromis taeniatus. The sequence continues at coordinate 37,139 of VURO01026482.1, forward strand.
TGAAACCTCCCCGTCTGACTAATTATGTCCCCAAAACGATGCTTTTACATCTTTGAGCGATGAGGCCTCCCGCCCCTGTGTGCCTCACGTACCTCTCTTCCACAGTTTGTTTTCCTAATCTAGAAACTTTCCATGTATTTCCGGTGCTTTTTCTGCACCCAAACATCGACCGAGCACGAAGTTTGAAGCAGCAGCACAGGCTGCAGTTACAGGCTGCAGCAGGGTCTGTTATACGATCGTCACCGATGGCTTGCAGATGCAGTCTACGAGGCCTTAGACTGCTTTGCAGGGTCTCCTTGACTTCCTGTTTTAAAACACCACGTTTAGATTGATCGAGATGAGAGTATTGAGGCAAAACCAGCTGTAACCTTTTTTTTTTGTGTGTGTGCTGCGTTACCTTTTGGCTAACACAGCAGACATGCCTTCCGCTGCGTGCATGTGTGTGGAGGCTGGAGGATCCACTATTAGAATTACCCCATTTTCCACTGATTCTTCAGCTGCCCTAGTTTGCCCGATAGTGTATTCAGCCACATCCACCTTTTCCTTCTGTGTTTCTGGTAATGGTAGCAGTCTCTTGCATTCCTCCACAGTTTGATTGTCTGTTGTTGTTTGTTTTCTGTCCAGTCTTGAGTACGTTTCTTATCTTTTTGTTGCCGTAGATCGTCGACGGTGTTGTTCAGAGCATCAAATTGATCACAGAGACCGCTAGCAGACGCATTGCTGAGTACGCCTTCGAGTACGCCAGGAACAACAGAAGAACGAGCGTTACCGCCGTCCACAAAGCCAACATCATGTGAGTGCCGGCACAGCCCTTCGCCGTTTATCGGTCAGTGAGACCGTAATGTTTTCGTGCGTTGTTGTCATTCGACGCAGGAGGATGAACAAATTCAGAAAACTGATCGCGGTCATAGGCAGCTCATTTATTGACATCAGTGTGAGGTTTAACTTCTTAATCATAAATAACTGCCAACAAACACACTTTATTCTGTAGTTTAGAACTAATGAATGATGAAATAAAAGCAGCCCAGACTGTTACTGAGTTTGGACTGAATCCTCCGATCTTTGTTTCAAACAGTGTAAAAATAAAAACGCTCTTTGATCGGGGATTCAAACATTCAGACTGAAACGGTTTGATTATGGCAAAGAAACCTGACCGTGTTTCTTTTGGTCTTGGCTGAGATCTCAACTGTTTAACACGATTATTCATCAACTTAAACTTCAGTTATCTAACTTCAAGTCACAGCTTTCTAGCTTTAAGTGTCCTTAAAAGGTAAAAAAAAAGTTAACATTATAAATGAAATAAGAAATGGAAGCGAAGGTAGATTCATCCAGTCGGAGGCTCATGTGTCCATGTCGCATGGACTTTGGGCAGCCTGCCTCCAGTGAGAGTTACTTCCTGTTGATAATCGGTCCACAGGTTAACCAACAGAAATCTGCTTTAGTCTTATTGAGTTTCAGCTCTTAGGGTAGGGCACAAGTGCACCTCTCTAAAGAAAAGGGGTGTGATTAAAGTTAACATAACATAAAAAATACATAAAAAAAGAGTGGAAACAAATGCAAAGAATAATTGTTGGAAGCCAGGATCCAAATAATTACTCCACCTTTGCTTGCATTTCCGACGGGGAGGAGCGGTTAGAGGACTGATAACTTCATTTTTTTCAACTGATTTAATCTAATTAGTTCAGACAGTTTGTGTTTGGTTATTTATATTTCCTTTAAATAAATTATCACCCATGTTTTGTCACTCACAGACTCAGATTTTCTCCCTGTGAGGCGTCATGTTCCCTCACAGTGCAGATGTTGTGTTGCTGTTGTGTAACTCGGACTCTGTTTGCAGGCGGATGTCAGACGGCCTCTTTCTGAGAAAGTGCCGTGAAGTGGCTGAAAACTACAAAGATATCAAGTTTACCGAGATGTACCTTGACACCGTGTGCCTCAATGTGAGTGCGCCAAACAGTTCAGCAGCCAGATGTTCTGCAGCTGTTTCACAGTCTGCATTTAATATGTTTACCTCATCAATCCAGACGGTGAAATAACAACGTTTAACCAGTGTGTTCATTTCAGTGTTACTTCATGTTTTAGTTTAGCTTATTTAGGCACGGGGTAATTATTTTGATGGAAAAATACTCCTATACATGTCATTTAGATGATCAAAGAAACACCTTAGAGCTTTAATTGATTCCACCATAATAACTTTACAATACACGACAAACCTGGAGTCAGTTTGTCGTCTTTTAAAAATCCGCCTGAAGTTTTGTTTCCAAAATCATTCCCACAGCTACAGGTGCTGTTTGAATCCAGAGATAGTTTACAGTACTGTAAAAATGTTGGATTTTAGAGCTCCAGTCTCTTTGCTGACACGTCGCAAATGCTCGTGTTTTGCAGATGGTCCAGGATCCGACCCAGTTTGACGTCCTGGTAATGCCCAACCTGTACGGAGACATCCTGAGGTCAGTGAATTATTGGTTCTGAAACCCGTCTACCAGTCAGAGGCTGTGATTGGAAGTTCTTAGCTCATGTGACTGTGTTTCAGTGATCTGTGTGCTGGTCTGATCGGCGGACTCGGCGTCACTCCCAGCGGGAACATAGGCGCCAATGGAGTCGCCATATTCGAATCGGTTTGTATCTCTTTTGGGTTTTTTTTTTAGTACTGTGCAGCTTTGTCTGAGTTATGATAGTCGATCTGTTTTTCATGTACTTCACTCTTCATGCTGTAGCTTTACTGCACTTGCTTGTTGTTCTGCACGAAAAGCATGTAAAATCTTTAAATGCTTTAAAAAGATTAAATATTCTTTTCTGGTATTCTGTAATTTGTTATGTGATCTCAGGTCTTCTTATTCTTTCAACCAAAGAAGTAGAAATTTAGGGAGGGGGCTCTTACCCCAGAGATGTCATTGCCACACTCATGAGGATCCAAGAGAGACCAAAGTGTGGACATTTAGGAATGAGTTTGAGACTCTGTGTTATAACCTCACCGTGGACACACACAAGCAGCTGCAGTTGTGTCCTTAAAGTGACGGGAGGTACTGAAAGGGTCAGTGAAGGATGAATAATGATTTAATCTGTACTGTGAATTATGCAGAGCTGCTCTGGCAGAGCCCCGGGATGAAGTAATCGAGCCTGAAATAAAGCGAGAGTGAAAAACAGTCATTAGCTGCACATGTTGAGCTCCACCTCAACACGGTACTCAGAAAAATGCCGTCAGTAGAACTCTTTAAAGGATATTTCCCACAAAACTGAATGCTTGGATTGAACCTGTAACAGGCTGTTTATAGTGTAATTATCTGAGCGTTAACCAGTCCTGTAATCCTGTGACCAAACGTCTGTAATCAGGAGACCTGCAGATTTATTGTTGTTTTCCTGAGAAACTAAAACGAGCGTTTGTGCTGCAGGTTCATGGCACCGCCCCTGACATCGCCGGCATGGACCTGGCAAACCCCACTGCCCTGTTACTGAGCGCTGTCATGATGCTCCGTCACATGGGTCTGCATGACCACGCTGACAAGATCCAGACGGCCTGTTTCGACACGATCAGAGACAAGAAGGTGAGGCTGAAGTCTCTCCCTGAAGGGCTCCAGTATTTTTGTTCCTTTAAGTCAAAGTTTCAAACAATGAAAGCAGCATGTGTATAACTCTGTGTGCCAAAAGTTCAGACTGATCCAAACACTCAATTCTTTCTCTTGGTTTAGTATGATGTCAAAGAAAGAAATGGAGTATCTCAGCAGCCCCACCCACCTACCTTCTATTTCTGAAGGGCAGCCAATCACGAGCAAGCTGGCCTGAAAAGCAGAGAAGCTAAAACGGCCTGTATCAGGCGATCTGGTTGGTTTCACCAACGCCCCAAATAAATAGGATTATTTTGAATTGTGAATCATCCAAAGCCACTCTAGTAGAGTCCAAGAAGATCAGCTAACGTTATTAATAACAGCTGGAATGATATAGGGGGCACGTGAAATCAGATAGCAGCCGCGATTACTTCAGGACCCCCAGGTAAAATCTATCACTGCAGTGATGCAAACACTGACACGCTGTCATTTACGGATTCTGGAGGACGATCCCCTCAAAATCACACTTTCTATTATCTTTTTTTAAATAAAGGTTTGTGTCACACTTGTATCTTGAAGCGAAGCAGCACCAGCAGACACTCTGCTGACACGGCTGCTTTTAATCTGAGTGGAGGTTGCTGGATACTTCCTGTTGGGCTCTTCTGAGATGAGCGGTGGATAACTATGACTGTTACTAGAGAAAATGAGTATTATTGATCAGAAGTCAATTTGAGCACCACCCAGTGGCTGTGGATGGGTCTGCACTTTAATCTAGGCTTGCTGTCAGCAGCACCGCCTGCTGGTTGGAGCAGATTCCTGTAAAATAAGAGCTGCTGCTCACTGATGTGTTTATGTTTCAGGTTCTGACGAAGGACCTGGGAGGAAGTGCAAAGTGCTCCGAGTTCACAGCTGAGATCTGCCGTCGTGTCCAGGATCTGGACTGAAGCTGCAGGGCGGGGGCCGCTGTTGGAGGCTTCCCCCGCCCGCCCACTTATCCTGCTGACTCGTCATATCTCTCTGGAGCTGCCAGCTGTGTTGGGGGCGGGGCTTCTGCAGCAGCTTCCTGAGTCGTTAACATTCACAGCAAGCGTAACGCACAAGTTTGACCAAGAACGATAAGAGCGTTTCTTACTGTAATATCAGACGAATGACGGTATCAGTGCTTCGCTCTTTTTGCATATTCTTTATTGTATTTTTGTAACAGTACTGCGGCTAAAGGGTCCTCTTATTTATTGTTTCCACTTCCTGTTACTGCTTCCTTCACTCCTGCTCACTCAGAAATATAAAAATTCTACAAAGAAACATGTCTCCTCTGTTTTGTTTGTTCCTTTTGCTCCTCAGACACTTGGAATCAAACATGCAGCTTTAATGCTTCTAGTTTAGCATCTGATCTTAACACTCGTTTTAATTTGAAATTATTCAGAAATAGTTTAGTGTGTCCTGTTAAAGTCAGAGTGGAACACTGAGCAAACCATCAGAAATCATGGCAGCACCAGAGAGAGGTTACGCTTAAATTCAGATAAAACTGAGGTTATTGTACTCGGCCCTGAAAATCTTAGAAACATGGTATCTAACCAGATTCTTACTCTGGATGGCATTACCTTGGCCTCCAGTAACACTGTGAGAAACCTTGGAGTCATTTTTGACCAGGATATGTCCTTCAATGCACATATTAAACAAATATGTAGGACTGCCTTCTTCCATTTGCGCAATATCTCTAAAATTAGAAATATCTTGTCTCAGAGTGACGCTGAAAAACTAGTTCATGCATTTATTACTTCTAGGCTGGACTACTGTAATTCATTATTATCAGGATGTCCTAAAAACTCTCTGAAAAGCCTTCAGTTACTCCAAAATGCTGCAGCAAGAGTTCTGACAGGGACTGGAAAGAGAGAGCATGTTTCTCCTATATTGGCTTCCCTTCATTGGCTCCCT
>VURO01026485.1:0-25928 GCA_015108175.1 Pelvicachromis taeniatus
AGATATACAGCAATAATCACAATAATGACAACATACTGCAATTTACTCTAACACAAATAAAATCAATGTGTATACTGAATATGTATATCTACGTGCGCGTGTGCGTGCGTGTGTGTGTGTGTGTGTGTGTGTGTGTGTGTGTGTGTGTGTGTGTGTGTGTGTGTGTGTGTGTGCGTGTGCACGCGCTGAGTGATCTGCTGAGCTCATTAAGGCGCTGCTTATTGCTCTGCCAGGGGTGTCAGTGACAGATTCCACTGTTTGGAAACACTCGGCCGCCCACACAGCCAGCCTGGCTCCACCACTGTCACACACACACACACACACACACACACACACACACACACACACACACACACACACACACACACACACACACACACACACACACACACACTCAGGCTAGGTTAGCATTCCACAGGGAGGAGGGGGTACAGGGAAGGAGACAGGCCGGTGCTGGGACAGTGGCCGGAGGGCCGGCGGGTCGATATGGATTTGTAATAGGGTGCAGGGTGGTCTGAGGTATGCTGGCTGTGGCTGCGTGCAGCGTGAGTGTCAGCACCTCTGAGGTCCTTTCGGGTTAGAAGGACGCTCGTGCTCGTAGTAGTAGCAGTAGTAGTATGTGTGCAGCGGTTGAAGAAGTATTTAGGACGTTTACTGAAGTGAAAGTAGCAATTCAGCCATGCAAAAATACTCTATTACAAGTCTGTCACGATGTGTAAACTGCATTTTTGCAAGTGAGCTCAAAACAAATTTCAGCTTCGGAGAGTTCAAGCTGGAATCAAAGCTTTCGGTAACCTCGTTAAAAGGATTGTGCGCATTTATCTGGCACAAAATAACATTTCTGGTTAAAAACAAACAAACGATGAGACAACAGAGACCACCGATTATTGGACTGGCCTGTAAAATATAAACACATCACGTAAAACGAACGTACAGCTTGCTTTGCCGTCGCACTGGATATGCTTCGCATTTCATCAGAGCCATATCTCGAGGGTAGGGAGGGCTTGAAAGTGCTCATTATGAAGAACAGTTCCTTCCAGTGTTAAATAATTGATGCATTACTTTGTGGGCAGCATGATAATGCTCTCGCTGACCCAGATGGAGCTAAATACAACAGCTAGGTTTTAAAGCACTGCGGCTGGTGATATTTCAACTGTAGTGAAGCGTAGACGCACTCAGGTGTAGTACAGGGCCCTGAAATGTTTAGAAAAGTAAGAGTAAGTGCACCACACGAACGCACAAACATCCTGTCGGCCGCTGCTCCGGCCGTCAGCCACACTTTCCCTCCGTGACATTAATCCCCTGCAGCTTGATCACAGATGAGCGACCAGGGGCGACAGGCGTGCGTCACTTGAGCTCATTACCAGACCGGTCTATTCCACCGTCTAGGTGTGTGTTCCCAGTCAGGCATTAATCACACACTAGATTAGCCCAAACGTTTGGGCTGGAGACTCTTTTCCGAGAGCAGCCATCTAAAATGTCTGAGCAAGCAAGAGGTGCAAAGGAAACACGTCGGCTGTCAACATGGCCGGGAATCTTTAGGGAAGAAGTTCAGGGAGTGTTTTGGGCAACATGATGAGTAAAGGAAATGCCAATCTGCAGACAGGCAGGCCCGTTTGTTTACCCAACACTAGCCAGCCCTGGATGTGCACAAGACAGATGCAAATCACACGGCGGGGCTCCCTCCAGAGACTCCCTGCATGTTAGTGAGCGTCTACATGTGTGTCATTTCACTTCTTTGTTGCAAGATGAAGTGTGTAATACAATGAAAACCCGCAACGCAATCCATGGTCATGTTTCATTAGAGCTGGGAGGGGGTCGAGGGGGGTGGAGAGACGATGCCGGTCCGGTGAGACATCATCAAGCGCAGCCAGATTTTCCTCTCTGGAAGATCTCAGGAAATGTTTAAAGTCATTAAGAGTGGAATGAGCTGGATTAACGCTGATGGCGGTATCTTTAATTAAACTTGAGTAAATCTTTTTTTTTTAAAGAGCATTCCTTCTGTGATTACGGTTCACAAATGGGGGGCTATTATGGGGTAATCTTAGGTTTATCCTCCTCTAATCAAAGGGACAGTTAGATCTTTTTTTTTAAAGAAAGCAACACATTCATGATACACAGCGTATAATGGATCCTATCATTCTTATGCACTCACAAGCTCGACTGGGTGCTGGTTTAGAGATGGTCAAATGCAGGCCAAAATTAGATACGCTGGTACTTAAATGGTGCTTTGTACTCCAGCCGAGCTCTCACAACACTTTTCCCCTCTAAGCCACGTTCAACCATTCACACGAGCATTCATTCAGGCGCTTCGTTTTATGCCTTTCAAGTGCTTTTTACCCATCAAGCACACCAATGGATCCATCGGGACACTGTGGAGTTCGGTGTCTGACTCAAATATGCAAGACGAGCATTAGACCTCCGACCGACTCCACCTTCAGAGCTCTAACCAATCCTTAAACCAGATGGGGAGTCTCTAAAAATTGATGCTCTATTGATCTTACATGTAATAGATTTAACAAGGCTTTACCGTCCTTGTGATCTAAAGCGACCATCAGCCCCTCCACCTACCAACAGGTTAACAGAAGCTGACATTCTCTTTTTCATTGTGTTTATCTTACGGTGGTGCTGCAGCAGCTCGTCTCTGGAGATGAGGAAGATTATCCCAAAATGCAGGACACTTGGGTGGAGTTCTGCAGGACTATTTAAACCCCACCTTCCTGCATCTGTAAGTGCTTTCTCCACCCTATGTTCATCATGATCCATGCACCGCTTCACACCACTGACAGAGACTTAAGCACATTATGTTTTTGTGTTAATTCTTGTTAAGATGGACAGTTCTTATCTTCTTCATGGCTATGATTTAATGTTCAGCAGCAGATGTTGTGACCCTCGTGGTTTCTATTGTTGTTTTCAAACCACATCGTCGTCGCATTTCTCTCTCTCGCCTCGGGTTTCATGTTTCTGTGTCAGCTTTTCGTCCTTTGGTTACTTCCTGTTTGAGTTTAAATGTTAGTTTTACTTCCTGATGCTGTTCTTTCCCCTCCTTTGGGATTGTTTGCCCCACCTAAATTTGTTTCCATCCATCTATTTAAAATCTGTTCTGTGTGTACTTGCAGTCCTCTGAAAAACGACGTCCACCTCATGATTCAGTAACTTACAGAACCACCTTTAGCAGAAACAATCAAAGTAATTATTCTCTGTCTGACTTTATCAGTCTCTCAGATCATAGTGGAGGGATTCTGGCCCACTCTTCTTTACACCATTGCTTCACTTCATTGAGGTTTATGCACAGTGCTCTTAAGGTCCCACCACAGCACTTTAGGTTGTGAGGTCTGGACTTTGACTGGACCTTTGCAACACCTTAATTTTCTTTTTCGGCCATTCTGTTGTTGTTGTCCTGTCACAGCACCCATTTTGCGCCGTTCTTTATCTGTCAGACAGATAAAGTCACATTTGACTCTAGAATATTTTGGTATACAGAAGAGTTCATGGTCGACTCAGTGACTCCAAGGTATCCAACGTCCTGTGGCTGCAAAAAAAAGCCTAGATCGTCACCCCTCCATCACCATGCTGAGAGCTGATATGAGGTGTTTGTCTTTGTGGTTTATGATCATGTATCTTCACTTTGGTCCAAAGGACTTTGTTCCTGAAATCTTCTGTTATGTTCAGATGCAACATTGCAAACCTAAGCTGTGCTGCCATGTTGGTCTTTGTTCTTTCTCCTGAACAACCCTACAAGTCACACTTGTTCAGTCTTCTTCTAATTGTGCTGTCAAGAACTTTAACATTTAACATACTAACTGAGGCCTGTAGAGTCTGAGTTGTAGCGCTTGGGGTCTTTGCAGTCTCCCTTGTTTATCCATCAGATCTACCCACCTGTTCCACTTAGGATCTGGCTAAAACTGACCAGTACATTGTCCTGAAATTATTATTCTACATTTATTTTAAGAAACATTATTCGTTCCTTATTAATCTCTGTCTCTCTTCCACAGCATGTCTCTATCCTGTCTTCCTTCTTTCACCCCAACCGGTGGCAGCAGATGGCCCCGCCCCTCCCTGAGCCTGGTTCTGCCGGAGGTTTCTTCCTGTTAAAAGGGAGTTTTTCCTTCCCACTGTCGCCAAAGTGCTTGCTCATAGGGGGTCATATGATTGTTGGGTTTTTCACTGTATGTATTATTGTAGGGTCTACCTTACAATGTAAAGCACCTTGAGGCGACTGTTGCTGTGATTTTGCGCTATATAAATAAAATTGAAACATTCATTTTTACAACTTATCATTTCATTACAGACTCACAGGACACCCACTTTCAGGACTGCAGTGTTTTGATTTTCACACATTTTCACCCTTTCCTGTTTCCTCAACGAGACGAGGATGTTTTCCAGAGAGCCCCGAGCTGGGGGTGAATAGCATGGTTGCAACCACTGTGACTGCCACCAGCTGAAAGCCACACAGGTTGTGTCAACAATGAAAACCACACAGGCTCTATCGCTCTGCTCATCTTAAAGCGAGGATGTTTACCGGAGCGCTTCGCAGCACATGTTTTAGTCAAAATAACGGCACACTTTCAGGAGCATAAAAGGAGTCATAACATGTTCACACCAGAGCTGATCTTGAAAAAAATCTATTCACTGTACGGTGAAGAACTCAGCTAAAGTTTACAGACCTGAACGTTGTGGCGAACAGTCAATTCAGCTGAAATCAGATAAAGTAATATACCAATGTGTAATAGAAGAGTTTCTTTACAGTACAATACATTTAAATTGAGTTTCTGAGAACCCGATGAAACACCAGGAGTAATTGGGCATTACACAAAACCCCACTGGCAAAAAGTCTCTTAAGTTCACCTAATTGCTTTTAGGAATGCTGATAATACCCCATTCAGTGGAAATGCCAAGAATAGGTGTCACAAGTCCTGTAAAACGCTGCATATCCATGTTGTGAAACCACTAGAAAATGGTTTACTGAAACAGTGCACGTTCAAGGAAAGGACAGATCCATTAGGCTAAGCTATTTTCAGAAAAAGAGGCGGTACACTAGGGCTCTGCATTGTACTTAACCTTGAAAGCAATCAGAAAACATCAGAAACATGAAGGCTTAAGGTGAATGATATGTAGAGGCGAAGCATGAGGCAATTCCTCATATGCAATGATCACGAGAACGCAGCTAAGAAAACGACCTAGAAGACGCTTCAGTAAAAGGCCTCATTAAACCATTCGATTAACCTTTTCCTCTCATGAGCTCCATAAAACTGATGCATGTATTTGAACCGGGCCTGGTCTGTGTGCATGGTTTAGGGCTCGACTGTTTCGGCGTGGGGGGATGGGGATGATCGCCCCAGCTAGACAGAGTTAGTGAGTTTCTGAGAAGATAACCTAGCACGTGTTGACTTATGTCACAGGGCGGCGGCGTCACCTCCCTAACTTCAGACTTCAGTGAGGTTATCATTGTGTCCACAGTCAAGTGAGGTCAAGATAAACAAGAAGCTTCTCTATCGACTTGCTACTTCCTTCAAGCAGACAAATTCTCACACTTGTTAACAACTTAGTGCTAATTACATCAAATTTGGATATTATTTGTTATTTCTTTCATTCATTCTCATCTTCAGTCATGTCCTTGTACACGACCATTTTCAGAGGAATGGTTTGTCTGTTAAAACCACTTAACTCTGTCTAATGAATCGTTTCAGAAGTAAACGAGAAATCTAACTCAAGAGAAGAACCAGTGTTGTGTCTACAATTAACAGACAAGTTGGCAAAAAAGCCATTTAAATTGTATCTTTAGGCACTTTGTTACTAGCAGCCTGTCACAAAAAAAAAATCTTTAGTTCACATTTCTTTGGTTGAATCTATGAAAACTACCAAAGTATGACGGGCATAAAATATTATTTTTGCACCAATAAGGTGAATCTCAGAGATGTTAACTGAAAACTTGGCATATCTCAGCTTGGTGTGTAGTGTGTCCTTAATCTATCAGAGGAAACTTGGACCTAAGAGATTCATCTGGACCTTCAGCTGATCCATCTGCTGTTCACTGAAGCCTCATCAGAAATGGACTTAGTGGAAGGGTGGCTGTCAAGAAGCTGTTCTTAAGGAAGGGTAACGGGAAGAAAAAGCTGAGGTATGAAAATTACACAAGAACTGGACAGAAAATCAGGTCCGATGGCGGTCGGGAGAGGTTCTGTTAGGGTTTGATATCTATTTCATCCAGTGGTGTTGGAGATCTTGTCAAAACTGATGATTTATAAACACAGGAAAGTACCGTCAGATTTTAATCCACCATGCAATAACATCTTTCATACCAATCGGTCGAAGCAGATGGCCCCGCCCCTCCCTGTGCCTGGTTCTGTCGGAGGTTTCTTCCTGTTAAAAGGGAGTTTTTCCTTCCCACTGTCGCCAAAATGCTTGCTCATAGGGGGTCATATGATTGTTGGGTTTTTCACTGTATGTATTATTGTAGGGTCTACCTTACAATGTAGAGCACCTTGAGGCGACTGTTGTTGTGATTTGGCACTATATAAATAAAATTGAATTAGAAAAAGTCTAACTGGCGCATTTCATTTTCCAGCATGACAACGATCCCAAACACACTGCCAATACAGTAAAATCATACCTGGATATAAAAACACACAGTGGAGCGCCATCAGTCGTGGATCGGCCTCCCCTGAGCTCGGACCTCAACATTATTGAAGCAGTGTGGGATCATGTTGACAGAGAACAGAACAAAAGGCAGAAACGTCCAAAGAAGAGCTTTGAATGTCCTTCAAGAAGCCTGGAGAACTATTCCTGAAGACGACTTGAAGAGATGAGAAAGCTGCCTCAGAGGGTGAACAAATGGGTGACAATTAAGCAGAAATTATAAGAAAGGGAAAGCTAACTCCAAAGGAAAAGTCAAAATTACAGCTTCTGAATTATTATTATTTTTAAACCACACTTAGCTCATCATATCTTCCTTTCAGCAGAGTGAAACCACGCAATCACAGTATGTTGTTGGCGGCCACCTACTGATAATTTATACTGGTCTGCTAACAACTCGTACTTGCCATTAAGTAGGAAAATAATATGCAAAACCAGATAATCATACATGAAAAGAGAGACTTTTGTCATTTTACCACTGGCTGTTCACGGTTTACACTCCACAAGGTTTTATCGAGCATTTTATTAAAAAATAACAAAGTCTTGAGGAAAAATACCAACTAATTTAAAAAGGCAAATTCCACCCGCGCATGAAGGTTTAAATGAGGGTTTCACAGACTGATTTATTTGCCCACTAACTGTTCCTTTAAGATATTTTGGAGTCTGGACTTCTGGGCTGTAAAGTGACCTCTAATGGATGGATTAGGTTCAGTCATTCACTTCAGAGGGCGCACAAATATACTTTGGGAGCGTATTAGCTCTCTTTAAGGCTTAGCATGATCAAATTATTGCATTAGACCGGTCAACTTATCCAATTAAAGTTGTAAAATGCATGGCTCTCGCCCAAGCGAGACGGCAGATCCTCGGGGCGTCGGAGGGGTTTGCGGGAGGCTGAACCCTATCCACCTCCTCATCGGCAGAGCAGGCCTCGCCACATACTTCAGCTGAGGATTACAGCCTTTCATCTTGCTCAGACCGCCGGCAGCACACAGGCGTCTTTGAGGCCAGATATGGCTTGTAGCAACATCGGCAAGGTCCAGATTTGCAAAGCTGTTTCCCAGCTTTGTGCTCCTGTGGTCTTTCTTTCTCTGGCATGTTTACAGGCTCAGTCATTTAGCTCTTTCTCTCACTAAACGCCGCCATTCTCAGTTAAAGACGATGTACGAGCAATGCCCTTAAAAAGGACAAACTTCAAGAATATTCAGTCTCTCAGAAAACTTTTAATATCTTAAATAGTTTTGAGAATTTGCAGCTCAAGAAAGGACTTTCTGGGCTGAAAGGACTTTCTTGACTTTCCAGTCAGTCTTTGATAGTTGGTCTTAAAGCTCAAACGTTGTCTGATCAAGCAAAAGACAAATAGGCAGAAACGTTGAGCTGCTTCTCGGAGAAAAATGGACCAATTTCAATTCCACCCACAGGCGAATTCACTTACACAAAGCAAGTCCTATTAGCTATAATCCCCCACCTAAGAGCACATCTGACCTCCGCTTTCTATCTCTGCCGTCTTTGGAGCGGGGCTGCTCTATGAACATGACAAATAGCTTATTGATCAGCAGATGTCGTCGTTAATGTCCTTTCGACTTGGGCTGCAGCTGCAGTTGCCTGCTCCCTGCAACCTGTCCTAAGCCCTGAGCATCTCCAGCTGAGTCCCCTGCCTCCCTCCCTGCTCCCTCATCACAACTCCCCACTACCCAGTTGCTATTAAGGAGCACCCCCCCTCCCTTCAGTTCTACCCCACACCGCCTGCCAGCCACCCTCTTCATCCCTCCTTGTCCTCCAAGGTGTGGAAAGGGTCACAGACAAACGCCATCTGCTCCAGCAGGCAGAAAATGGCAGGTGAGACCAGCTCTGGGCCATGTGACCCCTTAACCTGGCCAGCTATGGCCACTGAAAACAAGGTCAGGGGAAGATTTGTGGGGGGAAAAAAAAAAAAACACAGCTCAGCACACTGACAAAATCAACAGTGGGAAAGTAGAGATGGAAAGAGGAAAAAAACCTAATCTGCATTGTTTTAATCCACGGGGAAGATTACACAGTCACGGTGCCTTGACACAGCAGCTTGTCAAAAAGAGGTCATGCAAACTCACTCCCCGCCCGTCATGCTTTTTAGCGCTGCAGAGCATCCATATGTTCCCCACCGCCACCACCACCACATGTCTGTCACTCAGCAACGACTTTAATAAACTCTTTTTCCTCAACACATCCAACCTGCCCTGACTCAACTGTGTGTCAGCGGCATATCAAGGCCACCACTAATGAGAGTGTAAACCTTTAAAAAGACATTTCATCATGTTTAATGAGTGCCCTGCAAACAAACGATGAATAAGTGGAAACCCTGGGTTTGGGGTCCAACTGTACAACGTGTCTGATGTTTCCAAATTTGGAGCTGCTCCATCTGATGTTGACATCGTGCCGTGGAGCTTTTGTTTCCGTCTGTCAAGGACGTGGTCACATTGAATGGATCGAGCGGGAGAGGCCGGCCAGCATCCCACTGGGGCTTTGTGCTCCATCGAGCAATGATGCCGCGGCCGAGTGCAAGAGACGGCGATTGTGTATCTGCATGTGAACTCACGGGGCTTTAGGATGACGAGGATATAGCAGGTGTTCCTGACACTCAAAATTATCTTTAATTAGATTCACATAATTAAAAATCCATGTTTTTCATTAATTTACACTTACCACCTGTAGCTCTGCCACATTTGGAGCTTGTTTCGGTACAGATGACAACGACTTGGCAAATGTCACTGAAAACGCCGACTTTTGCACCACATCCATGTTTTCTCTTAATTTATAACAATGTGCAAAACTCTTGAGCCACCACTCATTTCTTCATATTTTGCTTCCAGTGAGCCAGATTTTCTTGAAATGTATCCAAGTGCTCTGGAACAACATCTCTCCAGGCGTCCTGGAGGTCTTTCAAAGTTTTTCTTTGGACATTGGCTACTTTTTCACTCACTTTTAGTCCAGTCCTTGTACCTGGCCATTTTCAGAGGCTTGTTTGTCATTTCTTAAGCCACTTAACACTCACCTATGAATTATTCAAGCATAAAACACTCACGGGACGAACCAGTGTTGTGTCTACATAAAACATTCCAAAGATGACACAGTTTGACAGACATAAAATTGTATTTTTGCACCAACAAGGTGATTTCCAAAAAGCTATTAGCTAAAAACTTGGCATCTCTCATCATGGTGTGCAGCGTTCCCTTTAAAAAACAATTGAGGAAACTGGACAAAAGAAATTTCACCAAATTGCTGCACCCATTTCCCATTTGAGCAAAATATAAAGAAAGATCAAGATGTGCATATTTAGCAAAAATGAAACATCTCAGTAGCTGCCTTCTAACATAAAAAAGTAGAATTAGGACAAAGATCAGACATAATTGTCCAATCAGTGTAGATCGCCAGTGTGAAACTACCCTATAATACGGTACAATGAGAGCCATGAATGTAGTAGGTCACTGGGTCATAAAGGAGGGATGCAAAGAACTAGAGGAATGTACGGGCTTCTCTTTCTCCTCTTGACTGATTGATGGGCCCCATATTCTTCGGGGTGGAGGAAGACATCTACAGCATCGTGAGTTGCTGCCTAATAAGGGGAAGGAGGTGTTTTTTGGTTTTTTTTTAAACTCGGGGTCTATGTTTTAGCTGAACAAAAGCCTTTGTGAAATCATTCATCACTGTCGCCGCTCTGAATCGAACAACACTGGAAAAGAAATGAGAACAAATCCTGGCTGGTGGCATGTTGTTTCTAAAAACTGAGCTTCAAAGACGAGGAATTTTCAAAGCATGGAGTTCCACTTGTTTGTTTACAACATCTAGAGGCTTGCAACAATGCAGAGCCCCTCACTGTTGAATCTCTCACTAAAGCCCCGGGGAAGACAAAAGCAATCTTTATAAATGGCATTTCTCCTCAAGACACCAGCCTTACGTGAAAAACTTGAACCTTTATCCTCGATTCTTTTAATCAAGATACGGAGTTGAAAGATGTACTTCAAATGGCGTTTACATCTTTGAACCTCAAGGAAACAAACGTCAGTTCTACAAGGCAGGGGTACATTTGGGATAGTTAGAGAATAGGTCTAGTCCTTTTTAAAACATACCAAACTGCCCGTTACTGGTTTGGTTTAGTTTCTCAGGTTTTGCCTACTTCTGCTGACTGAGTGTTTTACACAGTGACACAAGGGCTAGAAAAACATTGTAAAAGACAAAGTTTGATGACTTGCGGAGATAAGAGCAAAAGGAAGAGAAACTGGCCAAAGGCTAAGATACAACGCTTACATGTCAACGCTTAAGCACTTCAAAGTACAATGCCATGTAGCATTAGATCATTTAAAGGCATAATTTACCCAATCAGAAACAAGGTGCTGACCTTGTTTTTAAGCCAGTTTGGACAACCTCAGAAGGATCCAGTTGGAATACAACTGGATCCTTCCTTCTCCCATTCCTTCTCACATGATGTACAAAACAGGAAATAGGAAGCTGGACAGATAAAGCGTTGAAAAGGGAGCAGCCTGAAGACAGCCCAATGACATTTATGGACTATATTCTCACCTGTGGGCAATCGGACATCACATGGACTCCATAGTAGGGCGCTAGCAGGTTCATGACTAGTTAATGCCCAAACTGACAACATTGAACATTTGTGTTTAACATGCAGCTTCCAGGGTAATCAGGGTACTCCAATCACTTAAGAGTTGCTACAAGTTTTGAAACCATTTGTTCTTCAGGTCAGTTTGCACAGGTCATCTAAGTAGCTATTAGGTTACTCTGGCTCTCACACAAGATGTCTCATAAAGTGGGATGGGGATGACTTAGATGAGAGGGTCATTCCTTTACACATCACTTCCTTTATTAAGGGGCTGTCCTGACCGAGTAAAGGGGATGGTCAGTGGTCATTTAACCCCCCGCAGTCACCCATCCCGAGACCCTTATTCCCCTTTCCCCTCTGTCCAACCCCCAGCCCCTCTTTGCTCACTCAGGGGGAAAATTACTTTGAGCCGGGGGAATACAGCTCCATTGAGATGGAGAAAGGTTTGTACAAAAGAGGGTGAAGTTTAAAAATTGTCTCTCTTTTCTATGGGGGCTGTGCATCGCTGGAAGGGGAAGGATGACAGCAGCATTGAGGGGACAAGGTCATTAGATTGGCATCTCCATAAGCTCTTCATTTCCATTGTCTGTGCAAGTCTGCTCCAAAGGACCTCCATGAGAAATGCCCCGAGTCAACCCCAAACTGAGCCTGGACTCTCCCCCTTTGTCTGCCACTTTTAGTGTGTTTCCAACACAAAAAGCATTTCTCAAGAACTGTGCACAAAGCTTGTCTCAAGCTCAAAACCAAACAACATTGTTCTGCTGCCTCTGGTTGGCAATGAATTGCAGGCAGCTGCTGATATCTTCAGGCAATAAAACATCTGCCTAAAAGAACCTCTTACCTTCGGACGTTTCGGCGCTCCTCCTCGAGCTGCTTGAGAAGTTCATCAATACATTTGTTGGCGTCCATGTATTCCTGCCGAGAGACAGAACACTTTATGTGCAAATGCTCAGTGAGTCAAATCCTAACGCTCATTAAAGGAATAAATGCAAAATCATGCCCTGACTGCATCGTCGTGTTGCTTTCAGAAATGTCAAAGAACGTCAAGACAGGAGCGCTTTTTAAAAGGTGTGATAATTCAGTTTAGCCTCTTATCCCCTCTCCATGTGTAATTCCAGAAGTACCTCTGGGTAACTTCTAACGGCTGGCCCAGAAGCGAGCCCGGCAGTGTAATGTCAGCTGGGAATAGCCCACACTCACAAAATGTGCGCTACTGAGTTACAGCGCACACAAAATGAGCTAAGGCTGAGAGCAGAATGGAAGAAACAGATGGTAGGATTTCTTGGCTTTGGCCTAATGATTTGCTTCTTAGTGGTCTGACATCATATAGCGGATTGGGGGCTGTAACTGTGAGAAAAAGGCCACGTACAGCGGGCACCATACTTCAAACATCTGGGTTTTCAGATACTCAGTCTACCTGCAGTACACAGCAGAGCGCACACAGTGCTGTCAGATCAGTTCGGTGGAGGTTTAAGACTAATTAATTAGATATTAGCTTGACAGCTCCCGATGCGTCTCATGGGTAAATGGTTATCTCTGTGGGACAGATGCTCTCCATTGATTTCCAGACACTCCCGTCATGTGCTGTGAGTGTAATTGAATAATGGGGATTCCCAAGTAGAAGTCCCTAAGCCAGAAATCTCAGTCCAGTTCAGGAAAAACTGTCGTAGTATCTGTAAACCATCCTTTTTTTAATGTTATGTATGTTGATTGTGTAGTATAAAACCTTTTAGTTTTGCTTTGACCGCAACTACAGCTCCCTGGCCAACATCTGAACATAACTCCCGTTGCAGCTATTGTAATCTCAGTTCTCTAATTAGACCAACCAAAATAAATCCCTTCAGTAAAGCACAAAGTCACTGTTTTAGACCAGAATCCAAGGAGAAGAATGAAAAACAAACACCGTGTCTGCAGTTTCCAAACTTTGTGGGGAAACCCTTGATGATAAAATACAGCAGAGTGTCCACACGAGACAAGTTTGGTCAATATGGAAATTTTTCTTGTTGTAGCGATACACTATATCATAACAAAACACGTTTCTGGGAAACACATTGGGAAATCCCACATAATCAGCCAAAAACAGCAACTCAGCCTCAAAAATGACCAGTTATTTGACGAATGGTCTAATACTGCATTAATGGTCAAAACCAACACAACCCCAGGACCAGCAATGCAATTGACCAGTAACACTGTTGAGATAACACAGCATGCTGACTTAAGGGCTTTCTGCCATTAGAATATACTTTACGTGATTACGATTGAATCTTTGTTAAACATTATTTTCTCGCCATAATAGCAAGTACCCTACTGTGCAAACTGACAACAACAGTGGCCGGCGGTAAGGTAAAGATCCTACAATGATACAAAAAAAAAACACCTGAATGGATGATCAGATGTACTGTTCACTAAAGCCTCAGCAGAAATGGTCTCAGTGGAAGAGTGGAAGTCAAGAAGCCGTTCTTAAAGAAGGGAAACGACAAAAAAAGGCTGGTGTGTGCCAAACTACAGAAGAACTGGACTGAAAGTCTGTTGAACAGGTTTGATGGAGTGATGAATGCAAATTTGACATTTTTGGTTTGAACTGTGATCACTGTGTTTGGAGGTCAACAAAGAGGTGCAACACTGAGTGTCTACAGCTATCTGTAAAACACGGTGGAGGCTCTGTCATGGTTTGGAGCCATTTCGTCCAGCGATGTTGGAGATCTTGTCAAAATTGACAGATTCTGAGGAAAAGTACCATCAGATTTTGATCCACCATGCAAAACCATTTGGAAAGCATCTGATTGGCAGCAGCTTCATTTTGCTGCATGACAAAGATGATGTTTTTCTTAGCAAAACACAAAGGACTGAAGCGTGGCTCAAGAGTTTTGCACAATACTCTTACTGGTGCCCAGGTCTAAGCAAAGTGAAAGGTAAAACAGATCATTTAAAAAAAAAAACAGGGCTCAACCCCAGTCTCCTGGAGCTTCACACGACCACATGGACGTCGCCGCTCTTTAAGATATTACTTCTACTTATAATGTTTTTAAGTCTGTTCACCGATTCACGAAGCTATGACATTACAACAACATGGCTGGTGAGTAGCAACGATGGTCCCCGAGCACTTCATGCGATACTGTGAAAAAACACACACACAATGATATCAGATACAACTCTTTGGCACAGGCTCTGGGCTTTCAACGCCCTTATTGATTTTGCAGACATGAATCACTGAACTATTTCACAGCCTGTAACACAGCACTTTTAATAATTTGCATTGAGCAATATGAAAACAGAATGACCTCCCTGTGAACCACATTTGGGGGGCGAACAGACCTAAAGTACTTCTGTTATCACTAGATGGGCTTTTGTAAGCTGTGGCCTTGAGAGCAAATTCACCAGATGTTCAGAGGCTGCTGATCTAAATACAGTAAGCACAGTTGTTTTGTCTGCTGCTTCTGAAGCAATTATTGCAACTAATCTCGCATCTGAGACTGCCACTCGAAGACAGCCATCACCAGCAGCTTGCACCAGTGCCAGGAGAGCATGGCAAAGGCCCAGGTGTCCTGCTGAGTTGGCATTCAAAGGGCACTCTGGTGACCATTAGGTAAATAGGGCCAAAGCACGACAACACATCGATGCTTAACAGTGTGGTGGTTCATTTTCCAATTTCTGTCACGCCCAAAAAAAAGACAAAAAAAAGACAACAAAAGACATTAACTCCGTTTCCATCCATCATCGCTTTCATCACTGGAATCATCCATTTTTACTTAATCAGCATGACAAATCTTTCATGTTTGGAAAGCAACCAATTACAGTGCCTAACAACACTGCCCTAAAACCATCTGTCAATCTCAGAGTGCTACAGAAGGGAAAGAATGGCACTCAGACCCAAGGCGAAAAGGCTATTAGTGCCAAGTTCCCAAAGTTAAATTTACTGTTGGCTCCAGGAGTACATAATCAATAGCGCAAACCATGATTGCTCATGTTTGTGTTCGCTGAATTGTAGCTGTAGCTGTGAAATGTGTTCTGCAGAAGAAACAAAGTCCACTGTAACAGAAAGGTCTCATGCTTTGGTAGGACGTATGTTAGCTAGTAGTGTGGATCAAAAGGTGTAACTTGTGTATGGCAGAAAAGTTCAACTAGCAAGGTGAAAGTACACATACATACATAAGCAATGACCTTAAAGAAGCAATTGCTACTTATGAGGGTTATGAGGCCATTTCCAAATAATTACCCATAATTCAGCTGTGAGAAAGATTATTTACAAGAAACATATTCAAGAAAGTTGCCAGTCTTCCCAGGAGTGGAGGCCACAGCAAATTCACCCTGAATTAGGTTTGCAAAGTTGCACCTAAAAATGGCAAGACTTATGCAACAATGTGCTTTAGATGGACCAAAGTGGAGATGTTTGACCATAACGCACAAAACCCAACTCAACACATCAGCACAAACACCTCATGCTAGCTGTCAGCGCGGTGGTGGAGGATCATTATTTGGGCTTGTTTTGCAGCGACAGGACTGTAATCATTAAGTCCACCATGAACTCCTCTGTATAGCAAAAGTATTCTAGAGTCAAATGTGAGGACATCTCTCTGACAGATAAAGCTTGGTCCAATTTATGTCATGAAACAGGTTAACAACCCCAAGCACAGCAGCAAATCTACAACAGAATGGCTGAAAAATGGAAGAATCAAACTGCTGCAATGGGCCAGTCAAAGTCCAGAATTCAACCTGATTGAAATGCAGAGTTGGGACCTTAAGAGAGCTGTGCATAAAGTCTCAAGGAACTGCAGCAATGCTGTAAAGAAGAATGGGCCAGAAGTCCTCCACAATGATGTGAGGGCCGGACAAAGTCATTTACACCTGAATTACCTCAAGTTATTGCTGCTAAAGGTAGTTCTAAACACTACTGAATCGTGAGATGCGATTGGTTTTCACATGCTTCTGCATGCTGGTATGATAATATATCATAACCTAATTTCACACCAGATTATTTTTTTAATATATGCTGGTATGAAAAAGGGCGTACCTACCATAACTGTAGCTAACTCTAACTGAAGGTTACCGAGATCCAATGAAAACGGACTTCAAGTGAACACATTTGAACATGAGTGGCCTTGAACATGAAGAAGTTCATATATGAAAACAAGCACACTCCGAACGTTCAACAAACCCAACATCTGCCAATTCGTCGACTAAAACGTGTGACTTTTTCTCAAGCGGCCAAAGAAACCTTCTTGGGTAAAACATCTGTCTCTGAAACGCTTTTAGCAACACAATCCCATAATGATTACGACTGCCTCACAGTGGGGAACCTTCTTCGCGAAAAGCCCTGTGTCAGCGGAAATATTTACAGGCCACATCAAAGTCAAGTAAAGCTGGCTAAGTCGGTGTTGTCTTCACGTAGCCCTCGTCCTAATGACAGGCCACTGAAATAATCCTCAGCACACATGAAGGAATGTAGAGAATGCAGCATGCTTGTTGTCATGTGAAAAAGGAGGGTATTTAAAGCGGAGATTTAAAGCATGACTCATGTATGTAATGCCGCGTGTTATATCTTCAGCCAGGCATTACTCCTGACGGTTTTACGGCGTGAGTGAAACCTGCACCGTTCCCACGAGGCCCAGGTACTCACGTGTAGACTGAAGACGGGAAAAAAAAAACTGAATTTACTGACCTGAGACTTTATCAGAGGCATATTTCTCAGGACCAGTGCTCTGGTGAATGCTTAAATATCCTAATAGCTGTAAGCTCATAAGGAGTACGTAATCACCTCCAAAGTATACTAAATCATGAAGAGGCTTTTACAAAAATCCCAATATACCTCACCTGACAGCGAGATGTGCACTTACAGAGCAACAGACGTTCAGGAGACGTTGTGGTAAATTAAAGTGAATGAGCTGAGCTTTTGTTAGACTGCAGCATGTAAATCTAATTTTACAGGTAACAGATTTCACTGAGAATTGTTTCTTGTACTCAGTGTTTTAAGATGACAAGGACCTATTGGACTTGAAGCTGCTGAACAAGGCGAACCCTCTTTTCAAAGCAAATGGCCAGCTGTTACTTCTTTTCCTTATTGTAGGTATAAAGTAGAATTCTACTTTGTACCTACGCGGGCAGCACGGTGGCACGGTGGTTAGCACTGTTGCCTCACAGCAAGAAGGTCCTGAGTTCAATTCCACCATCAGGCCTGTGTGGAGTCTGCATGTTCTCCCCGTGTTTGCGTGGGTTCTCCCCGGGTACTCCGGCTTCCTCCCACAGTCCAAAAACATGCAATTGGGGGGATAGGTTAATCGAAAACTCTAAAAAAGCGACTGGTGTTAGCCTTGCGACAGACTGGCGACCTGTCCAGGGTGTACCCCGCCTCTCGCCCCAAGACAGCTGGGATAGGCTCCAGCGCCCCCCGCGACCCTGAAAAGGATAAGCGGCTGAGAATGGATGGATAAAACCTGGGCCAATGTGGACATATAAAATAAATATAACATTGCACCAGTTACTAAGAGTTATTATGCATTATGAAGTTTACGTTCTGGCAAAGCTTGTTGGATCAACACCTTTTAAATACACTTTACGGTGTTTTATTCTTTATTTTGTCACCTACATCTATCTTTATTTTCATTTATTTCCTGCACTTGAGGCTTCCTTTCTAATTATAAACACACATTTTGCTTAGTGCAGAATGAATGCTTTTTAAGGCGAATGAATTGAATGACTGCCCATAATACAGATGATACTGCACTGTAAAAGCCATTCATCAAACACCAGTGCTGTGTACAGTATTGATTTTTGCTGCTATAATAAAAGCCGGGGCCGAGCTACTGTTAACCTGTCAGGTAATATGTTTGCAGATGTTCGTGCTCTACGACCGACCGCTGCTTCTCAGTAATGTTTATCCAGCCGTGTTTACTCAAGTGTGTGAGAGCGTTTGATAAGGAGGCGCTCAGTAGCTGCCGAGGAAAGCGCTCCCCCTAAATCGCACCATGGCTAGAGTCCCACCCCCCCCCTCCAACTGCTTGTGTGCCTTTATGAAATCTTTGCATGTCAGTGCCATCCCCCCACTGCCTTGGCACCAAGAATATATATAGATATATATATATAAATAAGTGAAAAAACAACACACTTCTGACCACACAAACATGCAAACAGGCAGACTGTCTGAGACTCAAAGCCAGAGCAATCTGTTTAAGATTAATGGTCCAGATTTCTCAGTAATAAAACATCAGATGCATTATTCATCCATATGAGCCTCGCTAGCACACTCTGCTCTTTCACACAGTTTTGGAGATTAGGAGGGACGGAGTCGCATCCTAGACAAGCGTCTGCTTCTTATATCGGCCGCTTTGGAGTCGACTGGAAAAAATAAATAAACTTTAAGCTAGATAAAACTCTGACCTGGTTGCCGCAGAGGTCAGGATACGTTCCTTTAAGTCCCTGCTGATGTAAGTTCCTTCCACCACCTTGATGTGTCTGCAGATGAGAACCTCCGCCTGGCTTGACTGATAAGACACCTTGTAGAGGTCTGCAGCCTTTGGGAATAACACCCTGCCAAAGACAAGGTCACAACCTCGCTCCTTCCTAACCCCTCGTCCCAACCCATCTCTGCTTTCCAGGAGTTTTCTTTTTTGCAGACTGATGACATGCCAGCATGGCCGGTGGGACTGAAAAAGCATCTGAAAAGCTGCAGGTTTGACAGAAAGTAACACTCCCACATGGGCTACTGCAGGTCAAAGGTTATGCCGACAGAATTTAAGATTTCATTCTAGGCGTTTTGTTTTTTGGGGGGGTTTTTTTCCACCGTACACTTGAGAATGAGTTATGACAGTGACTCCTCAAGGTGTGGGAGATATACTACATCTGATCGGGCTGTTAGTCTGGGCTTCCTGCCAAACGCACAGCTGCGTTTGCTGCCAAATACACCTGCCATCCAATACTCCCAAGTTTATGTGAACATCACCGGCAAAAGATGTAAACACTGCAAATTTAATTAGCGTCAATGAAAATGTATTCTCGTTTCCCCAGTATAATTTTTAATGACTGCGATCCTATCATAGTATCCAGTGAGACTAAAGCCACTGCTGCTTGTATCGGGTTTAGTTCAGCCTTAGTTAAATTCATTAGTCTTATCAGGATGTTTCTGTGCTGATGATCCATCTCTCAGAGGTCTTTACTCACATCCCCAATGACCTGCTGTCATAATATCAGTTCAGCCATCAGACTCTCATATCCTCAGACCCTGATATCTCCACCGATAGCCCTGCTGTTTATCGCCGGAGCGGGCAGCGTCTTGGGTTAATGCGTGTTGTTATTCATGTGGGGAAAACAGAGGTCTGCGTGCTGTCAGCTTGATCTGTCGGGGGGGGGGTTTGCTGTCAGTGGTGGATGTGATCGCAGATATTTCCATCAATCGCATAAAGGACAACCATTTCCTGCATCCAAATGATTTGATGAATTCATAGAGGAAATTGTTGATTCTTGAGAGGACACAATGGGCAGAGACAAGGTCACGACCTCTCCTGCTCTGGGAGGTCGGCTCTTCTCTGTCCTCAGAGGCGATCATCTATCTTGGTTCAGTCAGAGACACTACAGAGAGGCACTCCAACAATCCTTAATACAAATCTATTGGAGAGTTCCTTAATGGTGGCGATCGTGGCTTTGCCCTCCTCCTTCCCAAAGAGAATATCAAACTTACTGATCACGCTCTACCAATCACTCACTAATTCTAGCGTTTATATTCTAAGCAGGGAAATGAATGGAGTTTACTATTAATAGACATTACGAGTTTGGGGCTCGTACGTGTTCTTTTTTTAAAAAATTTGATGACTTCAAGTTTTATGTTAGCATCTTTACAGTTCTTTTATAGTTTTATAGTTTGTATGTCATTTCCTAGCCTCATTTTTGTATCTTTGCTACTGTAATTTTTTGACAGTTTATATAGTGCCTTTCAAAAAATGCAAGGACGAGTTACAAAACTGTATAAATAGACAAAAAAGATAAAGGATGTTATTAAGCCATGATGTTACTTTTATCATTATTGTTATTGTTGGTGCTATAGTCTGTTTATAACGATTGAATACACTCATACTTGGGAAAAACAGTGTGTAGGAGACCAAATAAATTTCCCATGACCAAATGTATTGTGACTGTGCCATCTTGTTGCCTTTGAAATGGCTTCATCTAAGACAGGGACCAGGTCTGCGACCACTCGCTGTTATTGTCACATCACATGTGCTGGTACACTGGTACAGCACATGTGAGTGAAATTCTTGTGCATACGTTCTTATATTATGCACAAATACAAGAATGTATGCACATGGAGAGAAGCTAACCACCAGTCAGTGGCCTGTAGGTTTAGGGCTTAGTTCAATTGAAATATGCAATTCTTTAATTTTTTTTGCATGCAGTTGTGAAGCGGAGGAAATGAGCTAAACAGACTAACACCTTTGTCTCTACCAGGCTGTAAAAATGGTTATTTCTGCTGTAAAGTTCAACATTTTATCATGGAAGTCTATGAGGCTTGACAGGCTTTTGGAAAAAAGCCTCAAGTTACTGCATGTTTTTGCCAGATGACGGACTTATAACAGCTTATAACAATCCAGGCTTTGAGTGTTCATTAGCAAATATTAAATTTTGAAATGAAAACTAAAATAAAAAGCTCTTTCTGGCACGCAGTTAATGAACCATCACTCATTACATTTTGCTGAATCTGAGTTGAGTGCTTACACTACGCCTGATTGTGCCTAAACTGTAACGCTCACACAGTGGCCTCATTGAGTCGAGGACATTCATGTAACAAATGCCTCCACAGTGAGCAGGATATTCTTCATCTGCCTACCTGCTCCAAACGGAGGAGTGTCAGGCACCAAGGATTACTTCGAGATACAAAAGGCAGCCTGTTCATCATCTAGAATGGGTTTCAGCAGTTTGGGTTATCTGATGTTCTTCCTGCAGCAGCACCTACAGCTCGGCCCAGCCCAAACATCAACACCTTGCTACCGTCAGGAATCCAAATCCCAGCAGATTATCTTTCCAAACATTAAGATATGCTCCTTCTCCGCTCTCTGGGTTTGACAGAGTGTCCCATTCATGCCTGTTGGGAACAGTGGCAAAGCTGTTCACACCACAAATCTCTCAGGGAGGGAGAAGAAAAAGTAGCTCAGACTTTGCTATTCGATCACTTCCACAGAGCTGGCTGTGTGGAAGAGCCTGTGGATGCGTGGCACACCCATGTGAAAATATACACGTGTGTGGATTTAGGAGTTTATATGTGTTTTTACTGAATCTGTGTGTACATTTTAAACTAAAAGCCAAAAAAAATGAAGCAGTTAAGCGTAAAGAGCACCAAGAGATCATCATATAGTTTGTGCACGTGTGGGGCTGCTCCTCGTTCATATGTGGACATCGAAACCTTTGAAAAAATGAATAAATATATCAACAGGAATGAAGGCGTTCGAAGAAGCGTTTTTCAGTTAAGAATTGTACTCAAGCAAAGGCTGCCCTGACCAAACCTCACGGCTCAATTGGATTCAAGAGCTACTGAACTTTGTCTGTATTATATATTTTTCCATTTGTCACACAAATCCCCTTTCACCGTTTGCTTTGTATCTTTAATCCCTTTTTATGTTCTTTGCCAAAACACACATCAGGGAGGAGTGGTCGAGGAATGCTACCTTTCCAAAAGTAAACAAACACTTAGTGTATCCACACTGGTACCAATGTTTCCAGACAGGATGGGACTCTAGGAAACAGGGAGGGGGGGGAAGTCTGTTGTGTTGCCTGTGCCCAGATTTTACAAGCCTGGGGGTTCGCTGGGTTTTTATTATCATCTGGGGGCCAATATTCAGCCAGGTGTACTCTGAGCGGGAGGGAGGGTGGCGATGACAGAAATGAAAAGGAAACCTGGACCTGACAAGCCGCGGGAGCACTGGGGAAACCCGGGAGGCCGCTACACGAGAGAACGAGAAAGCAAGTGAGCGTCAAAGAGGATGAGAGAGACATAGAAAGAAAGAAAAGGGATATTTAAAACTACGACAGCTGCTGGGGAAAGAGCGAAAACAGGGAGGCAACCCTCTTTTGACACCGTGATTTTGACTTTACCTGAAGAGGTTAATTTTTTCTTTTGGGTGAGATAGTAAAGGTTCAGATCCAGTCGCAGACAGTATACAGTCAACACCAAAGTGCCCTTACACCTGCACACTTCTGTTATCTGTTTATTCTGAAAATGTGCACGTGAGGATGGATGACACACTTACTGCACACAAAATCTACCAACAGGTACAAATAAAGTAACCTGAACAGACAGCGAAGGGTGCAACGTCCCGACTGCTGGTCACTGCAGTGACCGCATTCAACCACAAGGTCGCACAGGTCGCCTGGTGGGAGGCAAACACTCTGAGACAGGTTGGTGAAGATTTGCAAATAATTGCTGACTAATTGATAGCTGTAGCACTAAGCTACACTGATGCTACATGCTTTCAATTGGAAAGAGACATCCCGGCTACCTAAAACTCCTGTAGATGGATTTTTCAGACAGATAAGAAGCTTTGGTGAAGCAGAGGTAAGCGACATGGCGCCGACATCTTGACAACAAGCAAGCGACATCGGCACTACCAAATCCCTCTGCATGTGAGCCACCGAGGGAAAGTCAAAGAAGCGCTAAGTGACAAAGAAATGACTTCTTCCCAATGAGCAAACACGCGTCTCCACTATGTCGGAGTTACCACCACCCAAACACCAGCGACGGAGGGTGCTGTTGGGGTAGGGATATCTGGTCCCACTGACATCATAGCGAGCCAAGAGTAGGACAAACTGTCTGAAACAGCTTATTTAGAGCCGTCTAAATCCTGAGCTTTTGGCTCACAGGGATTACTTGTATATACACTGACCTCATTGTTTGAAACTTAGCCATGTTTAATATGAGCTTCCACCATTGTAACAGTAAACACAAGACCAAAAAAAATCAGGAGAAACATAATAATAATAATCCCCTTCAACTGAAGTTTCCCAAGACCAGAACTGCAGAGCGAAATCACAGCAGCTAGCTACTATTAATTATGGCATACATATAAACAGAGTACGTAAAACACTGATGATTATGTCAGTGATTTAAGCCAGACATCAGTCAGTCCCGAGCCAAAGGACGAGCGACAACACTTTAGGAAAAAAAGGGACAAAAAGAAGAAGAAAGAATGAGCATGGGAGAATGAGAGAAATCCTTTGGCAAGTGACAGAAGAAGGGGCCGATCAGAGTGGAGGGCTGATGCTAAGCAGATGTTGGTTGGTTCACAGGGGTAAGCTGGGCTTCTGTTTATGCAGGCTTTGACAGACAGGCACCACACCTTACCGAGCCACGCTGTAGCCCAACAATTCTCCAAAAGCACGAAGGCTCGATCGAGTCGCAGCAAGAGCGCCTACTTCACGGGAAATTAGGCAGATTACAGATCAAGCAAAAGGCCTCAAGAGGATCCATTTAGCTCTATCTGCCTGGTGCGTAGACTCTTTGGAGGCTTCGTTTGCGCTCACTGCGTTTGGCTTGTTGCTGGTACTTTCTGTATTTCAGTGTGCGTGTGTACAATTCTGATACAAAACCCATGAAGCAAGGTTGAAAAAGAAATCAGGAAAACATTACCTACTGTGCCAGAGTTCAGCTGAGAGGACAAGCGAGAACAGCATCCCAGGTAACAAATCAAAACCCGCAAACAGGATGAAATCCCTTCCAAGCGTGTGTTTTTGCAGGATATTTCTTGCCTGAGACACTCCGTCAGATTCCCTGACAGCTCACGTACATTAGCTTCGGGACTCAGCTTTATCGCGGCCTCTCCTCTGTTTAATCCAGAGGCTGATTTATTGACGGGGCCTGTCTGTGCGCTGAGTCGGCCAGCCCAGGTGCCGGGCAGATGTCGAAGCGAGCTCGGAGGCGAAGAATTGCATTCCTGCTAGAGAAAGCATTAATGTCAGCCTCTGATTTTCGGGACTGGTAGGGCAAAGACAGAGATTGCCTCGGAGGCATGCAAGGAAACCATAAGCAGAGAAATGGTAATGTGACAAGAGGTATGCTCCTGTCATCCACACACCCACCTGTGCCACTCATGCTTATCAGAGCCACATCCCCTATCTGGCCTGGCAGACACAGAGAGCGCGTCCAGATACGGTGGGGTGTTTCTTTTTTTATCTAGGGAAGGAAAGCTGGAGTAGAAGAATAATAATGAGAAATGTGACGGGTGATAGAATATGGCGACTTCTGACCTCTGCAGCAGGACTCGGCGCTATGATTATTACAATGGTCATGAATTATTTCTGATGCTCAGCGCATCTTTCCAGAAAAATCTTGGGGGCGGCGGCGGCGGACTCGGGGTTAACACAACAGGCTTGTTTGAATTCAAGGTCTAACCAGAAAGAAAACTGAGTAAGGTGGTGGGGGGCGTGCAGACAGGTGCCCGTGACCACCACAGAGAACCAATGGCGCGTGCTTAGCACCACTTTGTTTGAAGTATTCATCGAGGCTTCGGAAAGAGCAGTGAGTTTAAAGGAGAGAACTGCAATAAATTAACAACTAAACAAATACTTATTATCTAAAGAGCCAATCACGTGGCAGCAACTCATTTAGGCATGTAGCCATGTTCATGTCAAAGTTCAAACTCAGCATCAGAACGGGGAAGGAAAGCGATTTAAGTGCCAGACAGGTGGTGCGACTATTTCACAAACAGCTGATCTGCAACCTTCTCTAGAGTTTACGGAGACTGGTCTGAAAAAGAGAAAATATCCAGTGAGCAGGAGCAGCAGTCCTCTGGGAGAAGATGTCTTGTTAATGCCAGAGGTCAGAGGAGAAAGGCCAGACTACTACATAACCACTCGTTACAGCCAGGTTATCCAGAAGAGCAGCAGAAGACCACGCCCACCAGCTAAGAACAGGAACGTGAGACTACAATTCCGAACCAACAAAACTGGACAACAGAAGATTGGATGTTCTGGTCTGATGAGTCTCAATTTCTGCTCCAAAGTGTCCTCATTATTCCTGCCCTACAGGATTTAAGAAGCAAACATATCATTATGCTGTTTAATGGAACACTGACACTTTTAACTCGTCACCCCAACACCGTGTAGGTCTTACAAATGTGTCTGCAATTTGCGGGTGACCATCATTTGTGAAACGTGACGCTGACCCTGTTTCCGATCTGCGGATAAGTGTCGCCTCAGAAGTTTTTTTGTTCTTATATTTCAATTTCCACGTCCGTGCAGCAGTTTGAGCCCGAAGACATTATCTCCAGGCTACTGCATCCATTTCATGGGTTAATGTGAACAAAGACCTCTCACTGCAGCGGCTTACCGCACTCTGTCAAGTGATCTAACAGAAGACTGAGGGTCCAACAATTCAGCAGCATAAAATATTTAAATCGACCATCATTGACTTTTGAAAGGTATTAGTGCGGCCCTTTTTCGGGAAGCTTTTTACAGTCAGAGCTCATCCAGGTTTGGAAGGAATTTCAATATGAATCTGGGGCCAACCACACGCTGTATTTACACAGTTAATGGCACTAAATCTTTGTTATCATCTCAAGTGGAGTCGTATTTTTAGCAGCCATTTTTTCTGGTTTTATTTCATCCAGATGGGAGCCGGGGAGGAATCTGACATCAGTGCTGTTTCTCATTAAGCCTCTCAGATGAGGTGACATCAGCAGACTTTTGCAGCGGGACTGAAATACACTGGATTTCTCCTTGAAAC
>VURO01026485.1:25948-44967 GCA_015108175.1 Pelvicachromis taeniatus
GGGTTAAAGGTCTATCTGATAAATAAATTAAATTTCCATCACCACAAGAACTCGTTTTCCAAACAGGAGCCCAAAATCAAATATTATTTGTTTGTGCTAAAATTAATTTCATATCCTCACAGCACTGAAACCCTTTGAGATATTTCGGAGCGTAATAGTGTCGCTACTGTGGGAAAATCTCGCAGAGCAAGTCCTGAATTTCCTTTGCTTACACCAGCTCTTTGCTCTTACAATAACAACACTGTTCCATCATTATTATTTGTTTACTCAGCTAACCCTCTTTATCTGGGGCACCCCCGCCCCTCCTTTGAGCGAATGCTCCAGCATTCTCTGAACCCTCTGGAAGCCATTTCTCAACCAGACCCTCCAATAGGCTGATTGAAAGTGAGGCACCAGCTTCATTCTGAGGGTTTACAATAGCACGCCCATCAGATGCCCTCTGCCCCTAAAAGCATTACCTTCAGCATGAGCTGTTTACCATGGTACATAATACAGGACATACTAGAGCACTCTGCATTGTTCCACTTGTAGGTCAAAAGTTGGGCTGATCATATTGGCTGTAGCATAAATGGGGGTGGGTAGACGAGATCCTTTCACTCCATGGTCGAGTAAACAACTCTCACTCCGATAACTTCCTGTTGTACAGAGGGGCTGGCAACATGGCCAAGACTGAATGGAGTCCCATGAAGCTGTAGCCCCAAAAATGTAACTTTAAAGGTTTAAAGTCAAAGTTTATGAAAAAATGTTGAAAACATGCTACATAAACTGAAAATATAGAGCTTTTAACCTTAAGGTTGAAACCAACACAATCCCAAAGAGGTAACTTTTTTACCTTTTACGTTCAAAGTGAACCATCTGTGTTTCCGGTTTACGTCGCACGTTTCATAGCTTCACTTCCACTTGTCGAGCAGTTGGTGAGTGTTTGCACACGTCTTCCATGCATAATCCGGGCAAACTGTGGCAACCTGCTAGTCACAAAAGCAATCGCAATGGGTTTTTTGATCCAGCACCATATTCCTCTCTGTGTTCGATTTCACCTAGCAACTGCCAGCACCCACTGGCTGCCCTGACGACTGGTGGTTGCCAGAGGGCTACCAACCAATCTCTAGGCCCGTGAGACTGAGGCCATAAAGAACTGCTATTTAAACTGTGATTTTCTAGTCTTACTGACCACTCAAAGGACCTTTAAATTACAGGACACATTCCAAGTTTAGGGTTTTTGCTAAGGGGCACTTCGACACATGGATTAGAGAGGCTGGGGTTCGAACCATCTAGTTTCCAAAAAGCAGAGAGTCCAGTCTATAGCTACCCTAATCAGCTGTTCAATGCTCAAATTTGACAATTAAACCAAAAATGAGAGTTTCTTTTAATTACTCTTAACCCTCTTATCTGGTTTAAGTTAGTGCTGATATTTTCTACGGTCGCAAATATGTCAGATCTCCTGTCTAAACAATTTGGTGATCAGTCAATTAAGAAAAAATGAATAAGCACAACTTCATAATTTGAAAGGCATGCTTCTTCACTCTGTCCTATATTTAGGTAAGAACATCTTTCATCTCTCTTTGTTAACAGCAAGCACCCGGTGAGCTTAGTTTAGAATTAAGAACAGAAATCAGTGTTTGGTTATCACTGATCTTTCACCATCTTTTATGTGGAGGAAATTGTTAGTTTCACTACTCTTGTGCTGCATATCAGGTGCCGATGACTGATCGTGGTGTTTGGGCAACGAGGCCTGAAAGGAGAGACTAAAGTTACCGTGAAAGTGAAGTCCAATGAGAAAAATTAGGAGCTTTCAGCATCACCCCATTTCAGCCTTTAACACATAAGAGGTCCATTTACCGTGAAACCGATCCTGAGATTATTCAGATGCTTTCCAGGTTACCGGTCCACGCTGGACTTGAGCCATGCAAGCAGTTGGGGAAGTGGGTCGGAAGAGAAAGGCTTAATAACGCACTAATTCAACCAGTTCGACTTGATTTTCACTGACCTCTCCTCAGTGCTCAGCTTAGGCAGGGATATGAGAGGGGAGGGGTGGGGAAGACAGAAAATCCAATCAGGAAATGCCCCAAAATAAAAACCTGTTTCTGAGTGAATAAATTGAAGGAGGCAGGATTGTATTGCAATATTCAACAAAGGCTAAATACAGGATGCTTTGTTGGGCTGTAATCACATGAGGGCCATTTCCAGCAAATTCATGATAATCCCAGAGAATGAAGGTAATGGAATAATCATAAGGCTCTTGTTTGCGCTGCATAATTTTCCGCATGGAAATCTATTGGCTCCTCCAGCTGTTGAGCCAGATGGATGTTGGGTTGCTGCGTGATAGCCCTCTGGTTAGCTCCCACAATAGCCCTTCATTGACCATGAGACCACACACAATGGCAATTGCTGACCACTGGTACTGCAGACATTCAGCCCTGAGGGTCAAACGGGTCCTCTGCGAAAGCATCCCCCATTCAATCCTGTTCACCTGAGGCTCGCTCCGCCTCATAAAACCCCAATCACTGCTCTGCTGTCTGGCCACGGGGAGGGAAAATCATTGAGTGCCATGAGCACATCGCCATAAAATTGACTTATGGACTCATGAAAGGTATACACATCATAAGATATCTTTAGAAAGTGGGCGACACTCAATAACGTCAATGGCTCCAGCAGCCGGATGAGCCACACAGACAAACATTGCTACATGCAGACGATATTGATCAATCCTATTGCGCTCTGGTAGGAATGAGCTAGCTTTTAATGTTGAAATCTAGCATTCAAATAGCTTCATCTTATAAATCAATCACTCATATGAAAGGATGTTCAGTGTTTTTAATACTTTATCTTTGATTAATTAAGAAATGAGCATTTAAAAGGTTGGAACCAGGTTGGAAGGATGAAGCTAAACTAGTTTAAAACAGACTTTTTCCCCGTTTGTAATTATGGATGGACCGATCCGATATTCAGTATCGGTATCGGTTCGATACTGACGTAAATTACTGGATCAGATATCGGAGAGAAATTTTAAAATTTTATCCAATCCCGTAAATATCACAAAAGCACCTCAAAAACTTGCTAACATAGTATAACCCAGGTCATGACCTTAGCACGTCAGGGCAGTGTGTGCCGCCTAACCCTAGCCCTAAATTTGAGTTTGAACAAAAACAGTTTAAAAAATAGATGTATCGGATTCATATCGGTATCGGCAGATATCCAAATTTTTGATATCGGTATCGGACATAAAAAAAGTGGTATCGTGCCATCTCTATTTGTAATTGCATAATATTCCAGCCAGTGACTTTGCTTTTTAATGGTAAGACATCAAATAAGCTTCAATAAAGAATCATTGTAATAACTCTGCCCTGCACCTCAATTGGATACATGGCATTTGAGAAAATGTGCCCGCAGTGTCATCACAAGTGCTTTAAAGCCTCAAGAAAGCAATCGTGTTGAAACGCAGATTGCTTTAAAAAAAAAGAAGCAGGCTTCAGTTCCAACCTGCAGTGTGATTAGCAAAGTTTATGGTCTGCATTGTCAAGGCAGGGAAAGACTGAGACTACCTATCGGCCCTGACAGGACCCAACGATAGCAGAGCTGGCATGAAGGTCATTGCCTCTTGACTGGTGAAAGTGTAGCCGGCAGGCGAATGCGGTGAGCTGGACTGCACTCAGCTCCCCTCTCTCCCTTCTCAGTGACTTTTCACAGAGTGGAGACAAGGCTAGCATCAGCTGCAAACGCTTCTGACAGTGCGCATTAGCCACGTCAGAGGAGACCGGCTTCCCTGCGAACAACACCTTATTATAACGCGACGCACTGCAGCAGTTTGAGGCAAAACAGGTCCCTCAGCTTTTGTTGCCTCCGCTCCGACGCTTTGTTTGCATATGAGCGAGTTCCAGCGCAGGATACTGTGGAGACACATTGCAGGGAATGACTTATACAATGAAAATAACCACCGGCGATTTTCTGTAAAATATGTCAGGGAGAATTAAAAGGATTATACAACAACAAGCAGCACAAACCAGAAAGCCCCCATTATCAGAATTAAAGCTCCAACCAGTGGTTTCCAACCTTTTCTTTTCCTCTAACGTACCCCTGCAGCATGTCAGATGCACTCAACGATCCCTCCATCAGCACCACTGTGTTCTAAGCTAATTCTTCTCTACTCTTAGCGATTACAAGAATGGCTTTCTACTTTCCACTTCCTCATCTGAAAGTTACTAAGACGACGTTATTGCTGATTAACCTACAAAAATCGTTGTGTAGGCTAATCAGCATCAATTCACCAACTAATCAATTTAAGTTTCACAGACGTTTGTTGGAAAAGAAAATTCTGCCGCTTTTGGGCCAAATCCTAGTTGTTGGTGATAATTCCTGCCCTATCGCTTCTTGACATCGAGAGTCTGGCGCTTCTGCATACACACCTGCTTTTTAAAGGCTGACCAGTACAACAAACATCCTCACAGGCCAGCTTCTTCTAAAGATCGAGGAGTAATTTGGTTACAACCTGTGCATTTTCCAGCACACAAAGTGGCTCTGAGATGAGCAACTAACATGTTGTATCCATGGACAGGACGGTGGCACGGTCCTGAGTTTCACTCCATGTTCTCCCCACAGTCCAAACAGCTAATAGGAGTTTGTGGGGTCAGGTTAATTAACGATTCTAAATTGCCTGTAGGTGTGAATGTGGGTGTGAACGGTTGTCTGTCCAGGGTTTTTCTGCCTCTCACCCTATGGCGGTATGAGTGAATAGAGGATGGATAGATCTTAAATTGATCGAGAATAGTCAGCACTTAAAAAAAACAACAGGCGTTCAAGCAGAAGTCCAGAAATTTGGAGCACTGATAAGGCTGGAATGGATTGGCACTGATCAGGATTTGGACCAGAAGCTGCCATCCAGTACGTGCGTCTGGTACGTGCAGACATTATGAAGGAGAAAGGTTGATTTTTGCATACATTTGATTTATTTGCCAATAGAAGCTTTTGAAATGTGTAAAACGCAGGAGATTATGACCGTGATGCGTCCTGGTGCGGGACATCTTTAGCTACTAACCCAAAGACCAGTAAACATCTGTGACAAATGCTCCAAAAGCAGCTTAGAAATTGAAGTTAAGGTTGCTTTTTCAGATCGAGGTTATTATAAGTGAACTAAAAAGATAAATGAAATAAAAACTAGTTAAAATGAAAATAACTACAAATATCTAAACTGGAACAAGCAAGCTCTGAACTGAAAGCCCCACACTGTGGTATAAATCAGCATTCATGTTCCCGTGACAACTTTTCTTGTAATTGCCCTGCAGAGTTTAGTAGCTTACTTTACTTTCTTGCTAAAATTTGCAGAATTTTGACAAGAAAATAAAGAATTTCTATGGAACTTAAAACATTAAATATTCAAACCCGTTCAGGTCCGCTCAGTTCTTTAGTTAAACCATATGTTCCTGTTACATCACACGCAGGTCATCCAGCCACACCTCAAATATACAAACAACACATTCGAGACAATGTGAAGCTATCCTGACGCAGAACTTACAGACTTTCACATGAGGCTGCATGCACGCTTTTCCCTCTGGGCTCCGATCCTGTAATGCCTCACACGGCCGGGCAGGTGATCTTTTGTTTGAGATGGAGTTGATGGTGAAACACGGACAAACACATTAACTCCCAGTGTGTGCACAGTATGAGAGCAAAGAGCTTCAGCGCAGAGAGGAAGGGAACTGAACAGTGAAAAGCAGAAGAGATGAATGAGGGCTCAAAACAAATAAAGCAGAAAAATGAAAGACAACTGTGCTGCAGGCATTCTCCCCAGTGTATAGGCAAAATACAGCGGCGCTATTGTATTGTCTAGCGCTGCTGCTGGGGCCTGACAGGCCCTTTAATGCTGTAGAGCCGTCTGTAAGAGGCTGTCATCAAAAGAAAAGCACAGGGGACCAGAGGACGGTCGGTCAGGGCCGGGCCACAACCAGCTGGAGCACCTGGAGCTCAGAGCGGGCACACAAAAGACGCACACACCAATGCTGATGCACGAACACAGCTACACACACGTGAGATGACCATGTGGCGGCACACACGGACCTCTTTTTCAGTGTACTTGCTTGCACATGAGCAAGCAATGATAATCTGAGTGCACATGGATGCTCACATGCTGCACACATAACCAGTAAGAAAGTGCATAATATCACCAGAAACATGACGGCAGTGGTCAGTTGTTAAATGCGGTTAAAGCAACAGCCGTGCGGCGGTGAAGTCACGCGACCGTGTTAGTAAATGCATGAAAATAGTGCGAAGGCAGCACATCGTAGCGGTAACCAGGAACGTGGAGGAGACGCTTGCTGAAGACGAGCTGCAACTGTTGAAAAATGAAGCCAGCGCACGAGTGTCAAAAACTGCAGTTCCTCCTAGTGGCCACTCGAGGGTGTCTGCGATGTAGATCAATCCCCATGAACATCAATGATATAAGGTCCAACGTCACAGGACAACATAAAAGTGGTTTTGGTTCTTATGGGTAATTTCCACCGTCGTGGCAGATGTACGTAACATAACGAAAGCTTAAAATTGTTGAGGGCGTGGCCTCTTTGAGCGATAGGCCTAGTTTGGTTTAGCTATTCAGATTCTCTAATGAGTTCGTTTTAATTTAAGCCGGTCTTTAGCTAAACAACATTGGCATCCACTGATTTCCATTGCTGAGCAGATTCTGCTGATTTTGTTCTCATTTCTTTTTCGTGACACTAAAAAGCATGACTTTTCTGAACTGTATAACTAAAGTGAATGATTACCCGGCTTCTTGAAACAGGGCTGTGCTCTCTTTCAAAGCAACGCAGGCAACTGTTTTCACGAGTCCTGATTTTCTGGTGAAGGTCATAGAAGAGACAACGACAGTCTGCCACAGATTTACGAGTAACTGTTGGGATATTGAGCAAGACGTAAAAGACCGTAAATCCCGCTTGTGCGACTGCGCATCGCTGCAGCTTCAACAGTTATAATTACAACCATTCTCAGATCGATATATCTGTCAGTATCTGGCAGCCGGCTTCCCGCAGGAACAGATCCTCTCATAAGTGAAAAACCCAACGTTCACAATAACCCGACACCTCAGCTCACCTCGCTCTCTGCTGAACAACACTACCTGCCCACAAATTGAAATTTTGTGCTTTCACCGCAGCACGAGTGAACACCGTGACCTCGATATTTTCAGAAGTGTGTTTGTGTGCCTGTTTTGGGTGGTAGCTGTTGTGGCGAGAGCATAATGTATGCAAAGCTCCGAAGCCGAGTTTCGGCTGTTGAAAGCCAATAAGGCGGTATCAAAACGAGGGCAGAGTTAATTAATCATCTCGGCTTCCTTTTCATGGCCCTCCCGTGACTGTCCCGGGGGCTCGTGTGTGTGTTTGTGTGTGTGAGGCAGCAAAAGCGAGGCAGGGAGGCAGGAGGGTGGTGCAGGTTGCAGCTGGGGGTTATTAGCATAAAGTAATGTGAGCCAGTAGACTGCTGAGCTCCTGTAAGCCTGCTGCAAACCTCCAAGGACAAAACAGGAAACTAATGACACCAGATTTATTCACTGACCACGAGGAAAGATAATTAAAAGACAATAGATGACGTTGCGATTTAAAATCATTTACCAACGACGCTTTTTATGACGTTTTTTTTAAAAAACGCCACATCAGCTCTTCAGGATGCCGCAAACAGCGCATTTGAGAAGTCGCAGCAGTGTTTGTTACTGGTTTGGTGTGACGAGAAACGATGCCTGCCATCAATCATCATCACCATCAAACTGTGACTCTGGATGCCGCTGCTAATTAAACATCATACGAGAAAAGCAAAATGTTTTCCCAAAGATTTCATACATTTGTATTGTTTTCCTTTCTGAGCTCTTCCTCGAGCCGTCTCGCCGCCACCCATAATTAGTTTTAATGTTTTGCAGCTGCGAGCAGCTCGTCTCTGTCTATCGGTGCAGTGCGATGTGGCAGCTCAGCTCCATCAAAACACAAAGGTCGCGTCCACGCTCGCACCCTCGTTTATTCAGTCGGTCGTTCGCTCACTGCCGAGACACAGGTGCGCTATCACGCAGCTGCTTTTAGGATGCAACAATTGTGACGTGTTGCTCTTTGGCGAAATTCTAATAACGTGTCGCCACCTTCAATTTATTTAGCACCAAATCACAAACACTCGCCTTGAGTCACATTACATTACAATGTAAAGAACTTACAATAACACAGAGACAAGCTCGACAATAAGATAAACCTCTGTAAACAAGCACTGGTGGGAAGGAAAAACTCCCCTTTAAGCAGGAAGTAACCGACTGCAGAACCAGGTGACATCTAAAAAGCAAAGATGGTCATAATTAGTGCTGTCGGCATTATTGTGTTAACGCGAACTGATCCACGTTAATGCGTCAAAATTGTCAAAATCCCCGTTAACGAGTTAACGCATATTAATCCGTGTGAGGGGCTACTCGACGTTAACGCCGTCATCACGACTAACGAGATTAATAATTAACCCATCTGCAGCGCAGGCCGACTCAAAATCCCAGAAATGTCTCTGTCAACGCATTTCAGGCAGTTTGTCCAAAGTTTGCTCATTGTGCGCTCCAGACAGGTTTGAGTGCATTAAAAATTGTAATTGCGTTAATATTAATGTGTTAATGTTGACAGCACTAGTAATAATACCTAATTATTTTGCGCAACCAATTATTTAACTAATTTCTTTCTCTTGTTTAAATGACTAGTAATTTGGTCCCCATGAGCATCCCTGACAACAATAATACTAATAAAGTGCATGGGTGTAATCATTTCTTTAAAGCTGCTTCAATCAGTATTTTTTCGATTGCCACCGTCACCCCTAGCAATAAGCTAGGTCACAAGCTTTGGTTTGGGGAAGGCCTCATCGTGATACCTTTGAGAGGAGCTGACAACCAGAGAAAAAGGGGGGAGGGAGGCTGGTCTATGAAAACAAGAGGAAATGTGTAACTGATGCAAGTAGGCATTTATGACCAGAAGGGGAGTGTATGGGGTGTGTTCCAGCTCCTGAAATTCAGATAAATTACCTCCGATATATAAGCCATGAAATGCATAACTACTTGTATTAGCACGCTTAGTTTTAAACCATTAGCAAGTCACAGTTTTCAACATAATAGCTGCTTCCAGCAACTCTTTCCATCTTGCATAATGCTTAAAAAAAATGGAAACAATTAAAGGAACTGATACGGTACGCTTATTATGGTCCGCCTGGGATTATGTAATGGATGAAAACACGCAAAACGAGATGGATATCGAGTACAGAAAGGAGTTTTTGTCCTTTGTTATATCTTTATTTTCATTATGGCCACGGGGCGAGCTTTTATTTTGGCAGCACAGTCGTTGCCAGCTGAGGAGGATAAAAAAAAAGAAGAAGAAAAAAGAAAAAAGCACTTCTGGTCTTTTAAGGTGCTTCGCAAGCAAACGGAGCGCAAAAAGTCAGCATTTGCTCTCGGCCTCGCAGCACCTAATGCTTTCATTCAATTGACAGTAAAAGCAACGTTAACGGGGAAGAGTTGCTCGTGGCCCTGACACAGCTTTATTTTGATTTAGGCTTGTGCAGCGTCAGTATTGGAACTGCGGTGGTGAACTACTGAGAGCCATAATGACGCGTTACATTACGGCCAAGAAGAAAAAGCAGGATGTATTTCTGCAAAATAAAAGTCTTTTAGGCTGGAAAAAGACTTGTGGGACTGAGTGTGTGTGTGTGTGTGTTTGTATGTATATGTGTGGAGGTTTGGGATTGTTGAGGGGGGGATTTCTAAAAGGAGCGCAGGGAGAGATCTGGGCACGAGGAAGAGTGAGAGAGTAAAATAGGATGGAAAAATGCAATCATGCATCGCGGCCCTCTCCAGCTCCTCGTCGTGTGTTTCCCCCTCCTTCCCCTCCACGAGCCATTAGTCACTATCCAGCTCCTGTTAATGTAATTAGATAAAGGATATATGGAGTCTCGAGGCTCAGCGGAGACATTTGTCTGCATAATTGTGTCCGAGCAGTGGCCGAGGCTAAGATCCCCTGGATTTCCACAAAACACCTCCGCCTTACTAACCCAGAAAAGGAGTTGACATAGGGACAGAGAGAATGAAAGAAATAGGCGCGTAAAGATTAAAAATCCTCTCTAAAGCAATCCTTTTTAAAAATCTGTTGTTGTGTTCCACGTTTTCTTGCCAATCCAATAAGCACTGCGTGTCTTCTATTTCAAAAAGTATAAACCCAACCGAGAGAACAGAGAGTCGAGCATCAAAGCATTGTCACATCTGAAAGGCATCCTCCAACAAAAGGTGGTGTATTTTTAGATCTCCTGTTGCCAGAAGAAGTTCAGATGCTGGATTCTCCTCCCCACAATGCAAACCCGTCACCACATCCTACTAACAAACTGTCACATGTCGCGATCCAGCTCAACCGCATGGGGTAAATAAGTACAGATGGCAGCAGGACCCCTGACTCAGACCTTCTGGAGGTGTATCGGAAATGTGAAACAACCTCAATTCTCACGTCTAATTAATGGCAGCCGCAGCTTGCCAGCTAGTGACCTAAATATGAAACACGGTAAAGTTGCTACGCTGGAGACGCATGCCTTGCTGTTGAGGACTTCGGCGTCCCCGTGCACTTTGTGAGGCTTGGACACCTTGATTCCTCTTTTTGATTAATGGGCGTCCAACAGAGAGCATCATTAGAAGAGCCACATACATTTAAAAGTAGACAAGAAACAGCCACTTTAGTCGAAGATCGAAGATGCAAATACAAAACGCACACTCCAGATTTGAACTACTACTTCCCTTTGCTCCCTGCTTGCCTTTAACTTTCCCTCCATCAACATTCCTCCATCCTGCACTTCTTACCCAGGGCAATTCCTGCCTCCTGTCTGGGGCACAAGCAACATAGTTGGATTTGGAGGGCAGGATGTTAGCCTGATTATCACCCAGCCAGACCTACTTCCAGCTACAGACAGCCTTCCTCTTGCCCCAGATACCTCCTTTGCTTGCGGAGGGATGGAAAGGGGAGGAGGGTGAACGTATGGACCGGCACTCACCGCGACGAGCTCCAACAGGGGGACGTTTCGGATTCTCCCGCTGACCGTCACGACGCTGTGGTCCACAAACTGGCTCATCCTGCGCTCGCTGTCTCCCGTCTGCTCGCCTTCCTCTTCTTCCGCTTGGTTCCACACTTCTGCCCTAGCTGAGTCTCAGCTGCTGCCTGCCACTGGGTGCATGTGTGCGTTTGCATTCGGCGGTGTGTGCGCGCACGCACGTTTGTGTGTGTGTGTGCGTTGGAATGATGATGCAGCAGGCAGCCGTGCAGCCCTGGCAGCAAAGTGCCTCGTCTGAATCGTCTCCTCGGCGAGGCCACATCAGCTCTTGTCAATATTTAACCAGCAAAGTCAGGCTGGATTAAATCACCTGGGCAAGACCTACAGCGCATAGTTACCCCGGAGACTGTGTGCATTCATGTTTACATGTTTGTGGCTGAAGCAGTGAATTGCTGGTGTTTGTGGGTGCGTGTGGAGACATAAAACATTAAGTCATGTCATGCTGCATGACCGTTTTGCCCGTTTTTGGCAATTCCAGCTTCAGACCAGAAACTCACACTTCTGCCACTTCAGACATCAGCCTGGAGAGCAGCTGAGAGCAGACACAAGCTGACATGCAAAAATCACTGAACATCGTTTCATTACCTTTTTGTAATTTATCTGCATTTGAAGACAATAATCAGAACAGGAAGTCTTGGCTTGGATTTCCGTTGGAACAGTGGAAATCCTAATATATTGGCCAGTGTCTCCATATTGATGTAAACACAGCAGTAATCTTCTATATTTACCCACAACATTAGATGATAAGGACCCAAAATAGCATGTTGGAAATATGAACATCTGCATTTTTAGTGCAGTTGCTCTGATAAAGCACACGCTTTTAAAAAAAGTCATTTATATGTAGTTTGGACCCTGGAAAAGTTTTCTAGACCTTTGTTTTCAAGGTACGTGACAATCTACAGCTCAATCTGCCAAGGAAGATCACGTGATCGCATCAAAAGGTTCCACGACAGCGTCTAAACTGACCTCAGGGTTAAATCGTTTTCCGTTGTTTTCAAGATCCCGAGTCAGCTTCTGCCACCTCCGCTGACCAGTTTCCTGAGTGACATGCTGAGAATGAACTTCAATATGTCAAGATGGGGGTTTGGATTTACTCACAGTGGTTTGGTCAAAGTAGGCCACACAATAGATAATGGCAGTTCTCTCATTCAGATGTGGAAAATGTGGAAGTGGTTTTAGGAACAAATGTAGATGAGCTCCTGAAGTGTCCACCAAGCATAGTTCCTTTTTGCGTGCCTGATTGATGGAGTTCCTATCTGGTCTGTAGAAGTTTCAGCAGATGAGTCTCAAACTTTAATCATTTAATGGTCAGCTACAAAAATGTTGACCATTGAGTCTTTGTCTTTTTCGGAAAAGTTGTTAGAAATTGAGACGTGTAAATATTTATCATTTGTTTGGATTTCTGGGTATGAAAACAGGGAAATTACAAATTATTATTAAGTAGAGCCGACTGATATATCAGCCGATATTACCAATTTGACAATATCGATATCGGCATTCATAACAGTTGATAAATTGAGATTTAAAAGGAAAGGAGAGACCGTGTTGGTGCTGCATTGTCCGTAAGAGAGCGAACAGCAACTTTTACATTCACATGTGCTTGAAAACACCACAAACACAACAAAAATCTAATTGAAGCAGATTTCCGTAGAGCATAACGGAGTAATCCCTGGCTTGTTGTCACAATAAAGCAAAAAAGTGTTTTTTAACTATACTGTCATATTATCTTAGCAAGGACTC
This sequence comes from Pelvicachromis taeniatus, assembly GCA_015108175.1. Classification (NCBI taxonomy): domain Eukaryota; kingdom Metazoa; phylum Chordata; class Actinopteri; order Cichliformes; family Cichlidae; genus Pelvicachromis; species Pelvicachromis taeniatus. The sequence continues at coordinate 38,765 of VURO01026485.1, forward strand.
ATACACATAACAACTGTTGGGGAATACTTGTTTTGTTTTGTGTGTTTGAAAGAAAAAAAAATCTTTTGATCTAACAGATTGGTTTTAAATCAGCAAATATCAGTATCTGTCTTAAAAGTCCTATATCAAGTGGACTGTACTCTTAAGTAGATAGTTCACATACTTACTATAAATCTTGCACCAAAGATTGAACTCATAAGATCAGCTAGGGTTCAATATTTCAACCAGCAGTGAGACAATATAACGTGGATAAAAGATAAACGTAGCTACCTTGACATCGCCCACTGGGTTTGCAGATCTCAGTTTAGCTTTTTTGATGTTCACAATCTTTTGGGTGAAGTTTGGAGCCAGAAGTACAAACGGGTACAGTGCTAAGTTATAAGTGAATGCTGCCAAGCTTTGTTAACAAACAGCAATCATACTGACTATATGGGGGCTGACTCACTTCTGGAGCCAGAGGAACTGCAGGCTTTGGCACTTCCGAGCTGACTTTAACTTTCAGCCCTGGCAGTTGCTGCTTGGTATAAATTACATGATCTAGAAGCTCCAGTGGGACTTTTTCAGAGGAGTTTTTCCACTGACATCTCCTAAAATGACATAGTTACATTTTGCAAATGTATAAATCACCAAAAAAAAAGCATACATGTGCAGTTTTACAGCTGGCATAGCAGCAAACCATGAATATGAATCCTGCTGACCTATATAAGCTATGTGTGTTTTTTTTCCCCCCATAGAGAATTAAGCTCATGACCTTAAGCTATCACAGTGATTGATGGGAGATGAGTGGCAGGTGGTGCTCCTGTTCAAACGAAGATTACAAACTCATCAGTCATCAGGCGCCTGGGCGAGCTTCGCTGAGGAATTTATGACATCTGACACAGAAGCTTCACACCGGCCAGGTTTTATGAAGCAAACAGAGGTGATGCAGGTGCAAAATCATTGCCCTGCCCAAAAGCATTCCTGCACATGAGTAACCGCTTACCATCAAAGCAGTTTTCATTTGGTAATGGAACTTTAATTAAATAGAAAAGTACTTTGAATTCTATTGTGGTTTTACTGTTGGTTTAGAGATAGAGTTATTTGACTGAAGCCAATGCCGCCAGTCATCTGTTCATTGAACCAGTGTGAGCCATTACAGAATGGCAGCCAACCAAGCTATGCAGAACACATAATGAACATTTTATCACTTAAATGAGAACCCATGTCGCTATAATAAAGACGGAGATTTTCATAATGCATCCTTTAGCAATTTAGGGATGCTTCATTTGTCAGTGAAAAGGCATCGTGACACTAATGCCCATATAATGGTTTTGGTCTGGAACGGCCAGAAAATTGAATCTGGATGGGAATGACTGAATGTTTTAGTAATAGATCTTTAGCAAATGAGACAGTCCATTTGTCAAAGCCGCAATGAGATTAATGGCGAAATAACATAAATATAATATTATAAATTAAGGCCAATTATTGTGTTTGGAATGGCCGTGAGACGGCAGTGAGGTAGGAATTACTAAATAATTTACATCATTTGTCAAGTTGGAAACTATTTGCAAATTACAAGGTAGTCAAATTCCAAAGCATGTGCATCATGTATGAATCCAATGAAGAAGAATCAAACCAGCCCCCCAACACTTTCAGTTTTCACCTTTAAACCTTTTCACCAGGTGCAAGGAAGCTCCGTTCCTGCGCACACCTGGTAGGAACTCGCCCGACCAGTATAGGTGTGACAGAGTGCCCGTGAATTGGGAATATTTTCCCCCTGTAATCTGTTTTACATTGTTCTGTACTTCACTGGCACGAATACATGCAAAAATAACAACGCACTTATGCATGCAAGCGCACACGCGCTCCGTCCTCATCAGTCAGCTCACAGCAAAACAGCCTTGAGTACTTATGTATGAGGATCCATATGTCAAGGGTTAGTTTTAAAGAGGTTTCTGTATGTATTTACTCAGTGGTTGGAGCTAATGTGGAACCATGTAAATATTTCCCTGGACTAGACGGTAATTGATTCAGAGGTCATTACGGCCCCTCCCCACGACCAACCAATGCAAAGAGCCACTAAGGACTAAGACCAGAAGTAGAAATTTACTAGTTTTTAGTGTTTTCAGGACAATAAATGGAAGATTAATGAATAGTAAAAATAACTGCTGGCTACAGCCCCCATTGAAGGATGAAGCAACAAATCTTTGGCTCTGACTGATGAACTTTACTATTAAATATGTGCCAGCTATTCATATACTATTTTATCAAGATGCTTTTCAGCTGTGAGATGACCATGAGCCAATGGTTTATGATAGATTCAATCAAAAACAAAGGCTAGAATCGCATCCAGGAAAGATAAACTTTGTAAAAGATGAACATAGCATATGGTATAGAGAGTGAAGCCCTTTCCTCTGGTGGCGGCTTACTACTGGATCACTGCGCCATCCTATCTATTCCTGATGCTAAAACACAGTGGTGTTTTTCTGCAGGTTAATCTCATAGTTTAATAGATCAGTTTCGTAGTGTAACCTTTAAGTGATTTATCAAAAGCACATTTTCTGCAGAATCACATTCACCTTACATATAGTATTCACTTACTTGTGTCTTTAGGGATATGTCAGTTTAGCATAGCTACCGTAGCGCTTAGCCAAATCACTACTAGCAAAGCTTCCTCAGTGTCAAATGTTTAGCTATTCCTCAGGCACCTTTAGTAACAATGACCCGTGTAATAAATGTAGCCTGTTCGTAGCTTTGGAGACCAGGCTCAGACCCAGCTCCACAGCTTTAAAAATCCTGTAGCTAGCAAGATCCCTGTAGTCACAGTGAAGGCAAAGGTAGCTTAGCTACAGTTAGCCTGAAATGTATAATTACTAATAATTACAGCTTTCTTTGCTTTCTCCTCACCCAATCAGGTTGCAGCAGATGGCTGTCACTTCTTGAGCCTGGTTCTGCCAGAGCTAGCTTCCTGTTAAAAGGGATTTTTTCCTTCCCACTGTTGCCAAGTGTTTGCTCATACGGGATGGTCTGATTCCTTAAAATATAGGTATGTGCAGTTAAATATTTATACCAATCTATTTATGTATATACAAAGTGAATTAATCATAGGAGATGGTTAGTTTGTGACACTACTCATTACTCTGACCTATATTTACTGCTTTTTTTTAATTTTTTATTGACATTTGTGCCCCAGTCCCAGGGTGATCAGGCATTGGCCCTAACACTGTGTATACAAGTGAGTAGCATTAGAAATTGTTGTTTATGTTTTTATTAAAAATTAAAGGAAGTATATCATTTTGTTTCGTGTGAGTAAAGATTTAACATTGGGTGGGCTCTGTGCCATTTTCTGGTTTTTAAGTGGGCCACAGCACTCTTAACTGTTCACTTTAAGAAACTGTGGTCTCTTGTGAAATAAATTGGAAGATAAAGCAGGGTACGCTTTTTGGGCGGGGCTATTTGTGTTTGCGTTCATACCAGAATTGAGTCAGACACCCACCTCACCTGTGACATCTGGTCTCAGAAGACAAATATGCTGACAGCTGTTTCCTCTTTTTCAAGGCGTGTCACACCTACAAACAAGGTTTCCTTTGGAACTGGTAGGTGACACACTGGGTTAGGCCGACTGTAACATGTGTCATCATCAGCTTTTTTCTCTTATCTCTTAATCCAACCAGGAAAGTGAAAACTGAAGCACAAATCTACAAGTTTAAATAACATGAGTCAAAATCTGCCCCCAAAAAAGTGAAAACACACCCTGACCCTGATCTCCTATCAGATAAATCTGTGGCTAAAATCGGACCTCTGTCTCTGAGCAGACTACACTATGACCCTATGGTCCTAAAACAAACCAAGAAAAAAAAGAAAATACCTGATTCTTCAAGAATGAGACAACTAACTAGTGAACTTCACCTCTTTCTTACAGACAATCTATTAAAGTATATCAGTTGTAACATCCAAAACTAACCCAATACAGAGATTATGTGCCCACGCCTTTAGAAAACATCTAAAAGAACTTATGGACATGTGTCTACATTGATCAGTAAACCTAACAACAAGCCAGCTCCCCACATTTAAAGCCTAGTCTTAGAAAACCGTGCATGAAAGAGCCCTCTCAGAGCCCAGCTGAGGGTTTGGCTCAGCGCCTGACGAGGAGGATGTGATCACAGGATCACATAACAGATCCTGTTAGCCGCCCTCTGTCACTTTCAAACCCAAACCTGCAGCACCAGTTTGATCCAAAGATGGTGCCTCATCTGCATACGATAAACAAACATCCCTGGAGATGGATCGTCAGTGCCAGGTGGATGGGGTTAACACCTTGGGTTAAGCCCTTCTGCCTGGCTCATGTTTCAGGTTTCTCTGCCTCTGAGAAAAGAGCATGTGTGACGAGAGCCATGCAGTAGACTCAGCTTAAGCTACAGTAAATGTATCAGAGAAAAGGCTTATAGGTCCTTAACAGTTCTTGTTATTCAAAATATAAAATGACTGGACCCAACAAGAGCCAGTTTTCCTTTAACGATTTCAAACATGGCTTCAGTTTTTTTTTTTTTATATAAATCTGTTTCCATTTTATGTGCTTGTAAAAGTCAGACATTCATAGAGGATGAACATGGCGAGGCACGCTGAAGTCAAAGCTGCCGAAGTTCACTGCATTTAATAACATTTCTCCACAGTAAAATGATCATTTAAAAAAAGGCCAAATTTATATGGAGTACACTTTAAGTTACTAGTTCCTGGTTGCCTAGTGATGCAAGTTTCCCTCCTTGAATAAGCAATGGAAATAATGGCGCCGATTATTGGATAGCAAGGATCTGTTAACCGTTTTTGTTTTTCAATCCTTGACTAAGGTGGATAAAACCCACTGAGATGAAAAAGTCAACACAAATGCTGCCCTACACGTCATCTACTTTTACTACCGACTCCCTAAAAAGTAAACTAGCTTAAACTCTACATTTGTGTACAATTTCACTGGACTGTCTTAATTCTTCATGGAATAGATTCAAAACAGATTTCGGTCCACGTTGGCACGACGGCACTTTAACTGCTACAAATGTGCACATCCATGACGAGTATCATCCTTTCCACAAACAGAAGTGACCTAATGCTTCCTAAACCAGAGATCGTGGGTTTGAGTCCCCTCTGGGGTCATTTCCAGCAGTGGATCAAAGTCATCTTCTGCTACGACAGGAGATAGCTGGCCTTAGAGGTTACTGCTGGAAGTGAAACAGCTTATCATGATTTCTAGTAGCTTGTAGATTCCCTTTTCGCTGTTGTGATGAAACAATGCTCAGTAGGTACTAAGGGGTCCAATGTGTGCCAAGAAAATATCCACCACACCAGTCTGATACTATCTGAATGTTGCTACAGAAATCAGCACCAGCTGAGGCTTTATCTAGTCTGTGCAAATTGTTGCCTTGGTTTTCTAGCACCTGATGTGCTTTTCTGTTGCTGTCAGGGTGCTCTTCTGCATAGCTTGGACATAACAAGTGATTATTTAAGTGACTGTTGCCTTCCCAAAACAGCATGGCCATTCTCCTTTGACCTCTGGCATCGACGATGGATTTTTTCCCAGAAAACTAACTGGATATTTTGTCCTTGTTTTTTTTTACCATTCTCTGAAAACCCTAGAAATTGCTGTGTGGAAAAATCCCTGCAGTCTCTGACGTACGCAGAACAGCCCACCTGTCACCAACAACAACAATCTCATATTTAAAGTCACTTAAATCACCTTTCTTCTCCATTGGCTCACTCATTCTGATGACTGGCTTGAACGTCTGTGAGTCGTCTTGACCATGCCTCCATACCTAAATGAATGAAGTTGTTGCCATTGATTCGATTTCTGCATTAACACTAAGTTGACCAGGTGTACTAAGAAAGAGGTCGTTGAGTTTCTTTTAATGGATTCTCGTTTCACGAATAAATGGGGATGTATGATTCAAGTGAATTTACCGGTCGATCTACATCCCTACCCTCACCTATGGTCACGAGCTGTGGGTAGTGACCGAAAGAACGAGATCGCGGATACAAGCGGCGGAAATGGGCTTCCTCCGAAGGGTGGCCGGACTCTCCCTTAGGGATAGGGTGAGAAGTTCGGCCATCCGGGAGGAGCTCAGAGTAGAGCCGCTACTCCTCCGCATCGAAAGGAGCCAGTTAAGGTGGTTCGGGCATCTGATAAGGATGATAAGGAAGTGGGCCACCACTTCCTGCTCATTGAGTTTATAACC
>VURO01026489.1:0-16940 GCA_015108175.1 Pelvicachromis taeniatus
GCCAACATTCTCCTGTCGCTCATCACCTCCTCTGGGTCCAGAGGACATTCTAGAACAGAGCCGGCACTTCGGATCACCCTGTTCAGCCTCTTTCTGTCCCCCGCAGAGATGCTGCTGCCCAAGCAGACCACACAGTAAAAGATGGCTGAGGCCACCACAGAGTCATAGAAGGTCTTCAGGAGTGGGCCCTTCACTCCAAAAGACCTGAGCCTCCGCAGCAGGAACAGCCTGCTCTGCCCTTTCCTGTAGAGAGCATCTGAATTGTGAGTCCAGTCCAGTTTATTGTTCAGATGAACACCAAGGTACCTGTAGCTACAGACTACATGTTCAATGTCCATACCTTGGATGTTTAGTGGTTGCAGTGGAAGATGTTTGGTTTTGTGGAATTCAATTCAATTTTATAACCTACAATAATACAGTACACAGTTGCTACTTTCTGCCGTCATTCACATACCTACCAGATCTTATTCCACACAGGCACTTTTAGATTCCGGGGCTGAACAAAATCTAACTGATCGTGACCTTGATCGTCTTCTTGGCATTCAAACGCGGCCATTGGACGTTCTCGTGTCCATCACTGCCCTCAACGGGACCCGGGTACTTTGCAGTCATTGATTCCACGACAAACTCTTGTACATATTCTAGACTCTAATGTTAAGTCATCTGTCAGACAGCTAAAGTTTATCCCACAATGGACCATGCAACAGGACAATGATCCCAAGCACAGCAGCAAATCTACAACAGAATGGCTGAAAAAGAAAAAAAATCAACATGATCAATAGTCCAATCAAAGTCCAGACCTCAACCTATCAATGCTGTGGTGGGACCTTAAGAGAGCTATGCTTAAATGAATGTCAGCAAATCTCAATAAACAGGAGCAATGTTGAAAAGTAGAGTAGGTGAAAATTAATAATGATGTAAGAGATTGACAAAGTCTGCTAAAGGATGACTCTACAGGCAACTGAACCATCGATTTATGGACTGGATAGAATCCCGTAAACGCTCTTTTTCTCACCTAACTGAACACGCTTCCTTATTTTTTAATTTTCCCTCTAGCAAACACACAAGCTTATTTTATTTTTTGCCTTGTACCCCTAGGTTAAAAGCCTTTTGCCTTCATTGTGCTTGTCTCTTTTGATTTTGCCTTTTGGAAGCTTGCACCTGTGCCTGTCTTGATCATAAAACGGTTGTCACACTCTCTGTCTGCCTCATCAAATTAGTGAACTTTGATTATAATTAATCTGCCTTGTCGATGATTCATGATTTTGCTGGTCTAAATCAAAAGACTGAAAAAAGAGGATGACATTTGGAGCTTTTGTGTTTGGTTTGTTTGTTTTTGGTAAAAAATAATAATAATAATAAATTGTATGTTTACTGTTGGAGAATAGCAATTTATGCAAATATAATTTGTCACCGAGTGCTATATTTGCTCTGCTTTGATGTTTTACTTTGATGTTTTTGTTTTTTATTCATATTTTTATGTTTTATTTACTGGTTTAGTTTGCAGAGACTGACTTTTTGGGACTAATGTCATAACAATTAACACCAGAAACAAAAGCACATTGGGCTCTCTCTCAATGGGGCCAAAACACTTATGTCATAACAATTTGTTTGTTTCTTACAACCTTTTCAGCAGTTGCTATTTGAAATTCTAGGCTCTAGTTGATCAGGTAACCCTCGTTTATATTTCCAACCCTGTAACAGGTTTGTTAGCCTCAGTCTTTCCTCATATTTGCAGCCATTTTGGCTCCTTTCAGTTTAACTCAACACCTGTACACTGTTTCAAATTGCCAAACTTCATCCGTGAGTTCTTCCCTATGCTATTGCGATTCTCTTTCTTTGGGAAACTCCGCAAGCCATCCATTCGCTTCCGCTTCTCCTTTTTCAGGGTCGCGGGGGGCGCTGGAGCCTATCCCTGGAGCTTTCTTAGGGCGAGAGGCCAGTCTGTCGCAGCGCTAACACATAGACAACCATTCACACTCACATCCACTCAGGACCTTCTTGCTGTGAGGCTAACAACTGTGCCACTGTGCTGCCACTCCGCAAACTAGATAAGACATTTTTAATTTAACTGTAATTTTAACCTCATGTATCATATTTGATAAATGATTTTTTTTAATGCTTTTGATACTTCTACTTTGTTTTTTAATAAACAACCTATTCACAAAAAAATTTGAATTTTCTGTCAATTATTTAATGGTTCAGGATTTACAGGGTTAAAAGACAGTACTATTGAGGTACCTGCACTGGATAGACTGAAAATAGGTCAAGATATTGTCGTTATTGTAGCATCCACAATGAGTACCCTCCCTCTGGCAATATCCATCTTTATCAAAGCCAAGTATAGTCCATCTGAATTGCTTCCAAATGGTTACGGGGAATGATTGAGAAGAAATACTCAGTTTTATGGAGGTGATATAGACAATGTAGTAAATGTAATGCCACACTAACACCATGAGTGTGACCTCTCAACACATTCTTTTTTTTTATTATTGCTATTGTCTCAAGGATATAGGAGAAGCCTGAACTCAGATAAAAGTCAGCCCTGCAGTTATTGAGTGAGAGAGAGAACATGGCCGAGAGCAAACAAAGTGAGTACGTTTCAGTCAAACTCTCTCTCTTTGTAATCTCATACAATACAGAGGTGTTTCTGACCCCTGTCCCCCCCCCCGAGCCACACCATTACACAGTCAAGAATGTCAAAGAACTGCTGACAGGCCAGACTGCAAGACCAAAGAGTTTACATCAATATAAAGTATGTATAAAATATGGAGACAATGCAGTAGAGTAGCTGGAAAAAGGTGCTTCATACCTACCCAGCAAGACTGTATTGATTAAGTGTGACTCTTAGTGTAGCATTGAACAAGTATGAATCCCTTTTAACCCTGCAGTGTGAAGTGTATCATATTTGCTCCATGAGTTTTTGAGACCCTTTTTTTTTTAAATGAAAACCTTGAATTCGTTGAACAATACATTTTAAGGCAATAAACTGTCACATATGGCAACAAATTCAAACTCATACAGACAAAAAGCCAGTTCAATAAAAAAATTGAATTTTCTGGCAATTATTTCACTGAACATGAGCAGATTGGACTGTTTTCTTTTTTCTTATAGGAAACTACACACTCGGTTATTTTTAATCATTTATGTAAACTGTTTCTGCATGTCAGTCAAGAAACCTCAATAACTGTGTTTACTTCTAAGGAAAGAAGTCTTTGTGCTGTTCTTGTTCTGAGAAGCATCTGATTTAGGTACATACTGTCAGAAGCTGTGCAAAGTAACCCCTTTCATCAAATCACTTGCACTCTGAGTTGATTCCCTGGAGCTTTGTACTGTACATGTGTTCTCTGTGTCGCTGACATCGTTTTTTGCTTGTTGCACACAGAATGCCTTGCCTTGAGTGCTTTTTTTTTATTTCTTTCTTTTCCTTTTCTTTTAAACCAACGCATGCAAGTCGATGAAAAGAAGATTTATTTTTGAATGGTTTGTTTGGATTACATTGCTCTGTTTTTTGACTTCCACATACACACACACACATGTGGTCAGCATAAAAGCAGGGACAGCAGCAACAGCCTTTTGTAGACCAGAGCAGGTATCGGTGGCCATAGATACGACATTGATTAAATCAGATAACATGAGCAGGACTAGCTGGTGTAGAGGTGGGTTGCAAAGCGACCTGCAGATGAACAGCAGGTTAACAGACTAAAGGAGCTTAAAGAGTGCACTCTATATGAGATTTTCCCCTGGGGTGCAATCAGCTGAGGGATTATCTGCTACCCTTCTATGCTGGGCTCATCTGCCATGATTGCAGCTGAGCTTGACCTCGTGGCCCGCCTGAACTAAGAAAAGCTGGATTTGTGTGATCCACAAATATATTAACTGATTAAACGGTTTTGATTATGTGGATTTTATGAGAGCTGTCAGTGCCAGCATAAAAACTACTCAGAAGTTACTTCAGAACTGTGAAGTGTATCCAGGAGACCTATTTGAACCAGTGAACTATTTGCATACTGTAGAGAATGTAACACTCCAAGCAAGGAGGAATAAATATCAGTGAATTTGCAACAGAGCTAATAAGTAACTAAAGCTGCCTTCCATTACAGACTCTCCCACCCTTAAAGGTCAGCGCTGTCAGGTTGATTTTTGATTGGCTGACAGCACACTATCTGAACACCAAAAATTACACAGTTTTATTTAGAGACACACGGCCAAAGGAAAAAAAAAAATCAAACATAGTACAAAAATAAATTAATTAGTATGTCATTGAGGAAAACCCAGCCAGAATTTTGGCCCTGTTTTGGGTCATGGTTGGGTCTTCCAGCATGACATTGAGCCAAAACATACTAAAGCAGCAAAGAAATGGCTAAAAAAGAAGCACATTAAGGTCATAGTGTAGCCTAGTTAGTCTTCACACGTCATAACTATGGGAAATCTGTGAAGGGAGCAGAAGCTTTGAGTTACCAAACAGCAGCCAAGAAACCTAAAGGATTTAGAGAGTTTTTGTAAAGAGAAGTGGATACCAAGCCATGCTTTAGTCGAGGATCAATTACTTTTTTCACTCAACGACCTGCAAACCAATTTGTAACTTTTATGTAATGTATTTTTTCAGAATAATTGATCAATATTGTGTCTCCTTTGTTATTAAAATGAAACTACCATAGAGACTGTTCATTTCTTTGCAATCTTACAAATTCAGCTGGGGATCAAGTCATTATTTCTCTCACTGTACATTAAAAATAAGCCACAACACAGAAAAATAAATAAATATTGGATAAAATATTGAATAGCAGCTTGATTATAGGCTTTGGTATACTTTCACTCATATGCCCATCATCTGTTATAGACAGCAGGATCGGTTTTCCCTCTTTGATTTGAGTCTGATTTGAGATTAATTAGTATCCAACAGTGTATCATTATCATCAGACAGTAATTTATTATTTCCAACAGGTCGACTGGAGCGCTCACTGGGCAGCTCGCAGTGACATCCATCTGCATATCTGCTTGGTTTTGATCTCTTCAGGCTGTGAGAGACAGTCAGGGAAGTGGCAGCTCTCGCAGCATGGTGGCTCAGACTCACCATGCTGCGAGACGGAGGTGAAAGAAGAAGCCATCAATCCCAGTAATCACCCAGCATAACACCTGCATCCAGTGTCAGGTTGCCATTCACAAACTTGCAAATTTTCAGTGGTCAGAAGTGTATTTTTACCTCATGACGATTCAAATTAAGCTAATACTGAGTTGGTGAGTTGTGTGGATTTTCTTACTTCTTTAAATGATTCAGACCCCTCCTTTTCTTTTCACTTCATTCACTCCAATTAGCTCTCTCTCTCTCTCTCACTTATATCCAGCTGGGATGGTAAGTGACACAGTCCAGTGGAAGCTACGTTACGGAGACTGTCTACACCATCCAGCCGTCCTCACACATCACTGCCAAACTGACAGGTGAGCTTCTCTCACAGAATGGGAGTAATGAAGACTCAGGTTTTATGCTGGAATGGCTCCATGGTTTTACATGGTAAAAGTGTGTGTTCACATGATAAGTATTAAACTTTTTATTCTCTTCACAATACTCTACTACTTCTCATGGATATGTTTGACAGTACTTGAGTTACTCGGGAGTACCAGTGGTATTTAATTTGATTCTCACAGTCCACAAAATCCATAATCCAAAATCTGGCAGCAGGTCCAGCAGGTAAGGACAGATGGAAAAGACTTATTTGAACACTATTTATTCCCACGGCTTCACTTCATGTATCAAGAGTTGATGCCTCATCAAAAACCACAATTTGAGAATTTGAGACCCTATTGTTCATCATAATGTCTTGTAGGGGAGATGTTTAGATTTAGATTATATGAGTGTAAAGTTTACAGTGGAAGGAATACTTGCAGAACGTTTTACCTCTAAATGGGGTTTAGTGCACTATCATGTTTTAAAAAGCAACACACTAATAATAAATCTGTGCAAAACAACTTTATTTGTTCATGTTTTCTACCACACACACACACTCACACGTGTGTGTATTTATATCCTCGTGGGGACTCATTGACATAATGCTTTTCCTAGCCACTTACCCTAACCCTAATCATCAAAAATTATTGCTTAACCCTGACCCTTACCCTAAACCTAACCATAACCTAATTGTAACCCTGACACTAAAACCACATTTTGAGTGTGAAAAATGCCTTCAACCCCATGGGGACCGGGGTTTTGGTCCCCACAAGGGCTGTCGGTCCCCACGAGAATAGTAAACTTCCAATTTTTGGTCCCCAAGAAGATGTATATACCCGTCCACACACACACACACACACAGCATTGGCAAAAACCCATACACAACACAACACAACACAACAACTTGGTGCACATACACCTTACCCTAACCCCCACCCTACACACACACACACACATTACACACACCAGGACACGCAACATTTTCAAACACACAATCTACTTAATATGCAAAATATGCACTGCAGTAAAACACTAGGGTTGAGCTAATCAAATTGTAATGATTTTCCCCAGGAAAACTAATTATAAATTCTTCAACTCCACTCATTCAATAACATAGCCATTAAATCATAATAGCAGGGGAAGAGTCTTATTGATATTTTCCTCACATGAGGAGGCAACATGCTCTCTTGTACTAGATGAAGCTTTGATGCTGGTCTTTGAGGTTTACTTCAAAGAAAGCATACAAGCTAAATGATAGTGGTGCTGAGTTGAAGAGAGCACTCCAACAGGGCAAGAACACTGAAATACTGACGAAAAAACACGCATGCATGTATGTAAACATATGAACGTCCGTGTACCATCCATATGAAAACAGAATCTGCACAACACAGCAGAAGTAAAAATTTAGCACATGAAGCCATAGTGACACATAGTGTCATAAAAGTCAGATAAAAAAAAAAAAAAGTCAGATAAAAATAAGCTAGTGGGGAAAATATGCCGTGAAATCTTGATCTTTTTCCTCACTAATAACATCAAAACTACTGTGGGAACGTGGATTTCTATTATTGTCTTTGGAAAACATATAGAAGAAAGCATGACTTCTGTAGTTTATTTTGAAAAACTCGGCACCTGCATTGTTATAATAGAATCCAAGAATAAGCAACCCCTTACTCGCATTGTTCGGCTGTACTAACAACAGAATGAATTATTCAGTTTTTCATCCTGTCTGGGATCACTCAATCAAATGAGAACAAAACACAGAGTTTGTCGTGTGCAGTCATGGTAGTGGCAAATGAGAATTTGCATAATTCAGGCAGACATCATGCTCATTTAGTTACTCATTGAGTTACTGTGCTAACAGTTTAGTCACAGTACTTATTAATATTACTACTGATGTAATATTATATTAGTTCATTTTAATGAAAGTAAGAATTCTTAGCTAAGACAAGCCTAGAGACCGGTTGGTGACTGTCTGACAACCCCTGCTCACAAGGGAAAATAGTTATTCAACAACCAGTTGCCAAGTGGTTGTCGGAGGTTGTTGGCTAGTCGGTCAGTGCTGCACAAATAAAACCTCCCTGCAATTGTTTTTTTGTTGCTAGCAGGTTTCTGGGGTTGCCTGTAGTTTGCATGAAAGACACCAATCTGTCACCAAATGCTTTGTTCTCTGAGCTGCATTGAAATCTGACAGCATTCACCTTCCAAGTAAAAGTTGCGCCTTATCACTACAACTGATGCATTTCAGTAGGCACAATTTGAACTTGAAAGGAATAGGTTTGGCTTGCGCTTTTCATAGTTTCAATACCATTTTGCAAATGTTTGCAGAAAAGTCAGCTGTGGTTGCAGGGTGTGGTTTTTGGCTCAGCTGCAGGTTTATCCTTACTGACTGGCGGCTGCCAGATTGTTGCAGAGTGCTCTAAACGCTAACACACCATTTAATGAGTCACCTGCCAGTGCTGTAGCTAGCTGCAAATTTAAATGTGTGCTAGATCAGTGCTTTCAAGGCTGTCGAGGTCCAAAACATTTAGACCAAAACTACTATTCAAAGGGTGAGAGTGTTAAGCATTACTGTTATATCCTAATAATATTATATGCACTGTAGTGTATGATGGCATGTGTACAACTGGACTTTCTGTGGGTTTAAACACAGTTCAGTAAGTTGGAATGACAACAGAACAACATTCTCATCATGTCTAGATGAAAGTGTCAATGTTTGCTTAATGTCAGTTGGCTTGAATCCAAGTATGAAGTAAGATGAAATAATTAGCACAGCTGGCAACAAAGAAGATGCTTCCTTAATGTGATATTTGTCTTTTCAGCATTCTTCTTCCATATCAAACTCATAGCATTGCTTGCTTTCAGCTTTATTCGATACGTCCATTCTGTTCATATATGATCATTTTTATAACATGAAATGTTTTTTAATGTGACATGATGTCAGAAGACAGTGGGGAAGTGCTTACAACCTGCTGGCGTCTCAGCGATGTGCACTGGGTGCCCTTCTGCATCAGTGCCTTGATGCATTGGCTATAGCATTTTGCGTTTTTAGATGCAGAGCGATAACAGCCTTCTTTTGAAGAGTGAAAAAGTCTGTATAATGAGGTTGGAGAAGGTCACGGGTTCACTGGAGACTGTGCTTCACGTCCTGTTTATGATCTTTGTTTTTTCCCACCATTTTTCCTTTTTTTAACTCACTTATTTTCTTTATTGTTCTATTTTTGTAAGTTGTAGCACCAAAGATTGTTTCATTAGGTTTGGGAAAAGGGATTGGTTTGACCCCGCATGTTGAAACAAGATGCTTATCCAGTATGTTCATATGTTACTAATTGGGAATGAGAAACCTTTCCACACCTAACCCCTAACCTGTCTCACTATTACCTAGCCCTACTGTGTCAGCACAGACGATCAAGGGCACTGTGTGTGTAATTTTCAGATGCCAGCGGCTTTGAACAAACAGTAGCATTTAATTCCACGGGAAACAAAACAGGCTATACAAACATTGCAAACCCTAAAAAAGCTTAATGTGAAACTCCACCAACTAATGGGGTCTTTGATAATGCAGACACGTCTGAACACCAGATAGGGTGTTTTAAGTGCAGAGGCATTTGTGCCTTCTGAGTAGGTAACCTGAACCAACAACTTCCACTGACACCATCCCCAGTTGGTTTCACACCAACTCAAACCTCAATCTGTGATTCACAGCACTTCACTACAACACTTTCCCACCTGCTGTGTGACCTAAGTAAGAACATTCTGAGAATGGTGTCATGACTGTGAAGAGTCAGAGATGTTTTCCCACAACTCCACACCTGATAACACAAACCGCAATGACCTGTATGCCAATCAGATTCAAGTCTCCAAATAGTAGTTTCAAGCAGGCCAAAAGAAATATGAATGCAGACGCTTAAAAGGTGGGTCCATACACCTTACCCTCAGAGGTTACACCTAAAAGTGAGACGTGCAGTGTAGCAGTTTAGTTACCTTTGCAAAAGACTCCAAAATGCTACTGCAGTTATTACGGCAAGAGCTGAATTCAATAATATTAAAAAAGGCATTAAGAGCATCTAGGGAACTCATTTTTCTGAAGCCACTAACGCTAATGCCAAACATATTATTTGAGTGCAGCACACACACACACACACACACACATTAAACAAGCTTATTCGAATGTGGCAGTTCTTTATCTAAGGATCTAGCCACAGATCATCAGATAGAAGATTTTTATGCCAAACACAAACTGCACAATCAGTCTAGCGACTCCCTGAGAAGAGTGTCAGGTGCGACTCTCAGCAAAACAATGACACTTAACAGCAGCATATAAATGGCAGGGTCCTTGTGTAGCGACGCACAGGGAGATGGCGCACAAATTATAGCAGTGACACTTTAATAATCCCCGCAGTAAACATCTATTACGTGAATGTGTGTTTTCAAAATT
Source organism: Pelvicachromis taeniatus (assembly GCA_015108175.1). Taxonomy (NCBI): domain Eukaryota; kingdom Metazoa; phylum Chordata; class Actinopteri; order Cichliformes; family Cichlidae; genus Pelvicachromis; species Pelvicachromis taeniatus. The sequence goes on from VURO01026489.1 coordinate 9,885, forward strand.
CAAGGACAAGAGCAAAATGTAAAAGAACCCACACTCTTTTTTTTTCTTCTGTTTTCTGATCAATTACCTTGCACGTCTCAACCAAACAGCCAATAATTGTGCCAGCCTCAGCTTAGTCTCGACTGTCATCTCTAATCACTCCTTACTTACTACGTTGTGAGTTGTGAGTTTCCAAGCTGTTTTTTTTGCCCCAAATGAGCAAATCAGTGCACATAATATTAACCTTATCAAAAATATTTAAATTACTCTGTGTGTTAGCCCTGTGACAGACAGGCGACCTGTCCAGGGTGTACCCCGCCTCTCGCCCCGAGGCAGCTGGGATAGGCTCCAGCGACCCTGAAAAGGATAAGCGGCTGAGAATGGATGGATGGATGGATGGATGGATGGATGGATGGATGGATGGATGGATGGATGGATGGATGGATGGATGGATGCTCTGAGGAAGCTGACTGTAGTAAAACGCGTGTTTGTTAGGTTTGCATCTGTTTTCATTCCACTTTGGTCTGGCTTGTAGTTCCACTTCACTCAATCCTCTCGATATATGTGTGTGAGAGTGAGAGAGTGAGAGACATTTATTAATATTACTGCAGTCTGTAAGTCACTTACTCACAAACTGAACTTTTGAGCACTTGATTTCAGCTCCTCAAATTTGGCTGTTTTTGCAGTTCAACAATCTACGCTCCCTTCGGCCTAATTTGCACCTCACACTCTGAAGGCTTCTTCTTGCCACTCACCTGCTTCTTCACACATTTCTGTTTGGCCCTGTGAACCTGTTAAGTCTGTTGCTGGAACGGGTGCGTGACTCTGCCACGATCCACCGCCAAAGGAACAGATATGGGGGGGGCTGAGGAATAAATACAGTGTAGCAAGCTTATAGTGCATGGTTGTACTCACGGTGCCTGCACTGTGTCACTGTATAAGCTCTGACACATGGTAGCTGGACCGTGTTAAGCAAAGGCAAAAAAAAAAAGAAAGAAAGAAAGAAAAAAATCAATCTTGTAATCCACTACTTGATTGCATGAATACAGAATTGCAAGTTGAGGCTCCCGTGCCATCTGTATGGTGGTGCACTAAGAAAATAATCTATTTAATTTCCCTGGTGGCCGCAGGTGCTATCATTTATCTCATCCAGAGAGACTTCTAAAGTAGATAAATGCACTTCTTAGAATGAGATAAATCTACCTTACCATATGTGCCCCGCTGTGCCGCCTTATGGGAAAGGGGGGGGGGATTCCGTGTTTGTGTTCCCTCAGCCATTTAATACTCAAGACACCAAACCTAGGCCAGAAGAAATTCATTTTGATCAGTTTCAGTAGGAAACTGTTGCACGAGGCTGTGTGGCTACAATTTAATACCACTACAAGAAAGAAATAAAAAGGCAAAGTGGAAAAGTCGTCGCTTAAATGGGGTATTTTTGAAAGAACATCACATCACGTTAAAAGATTTGCAGCCATATCGGTTCTTGAGGGCTAATGAGCATATATGTAGTCTATCTGCATGATCCGAATGAGGCGCCGGACAGCTAACATGGCCTGACAACCCTCTGCATGTGTGCTCGTGCATATACGCGGTACATTTGATTCAGCTGCACAGAGATAGAGTCGTGATTCTGTCCTACGCTGTGCACACACTCCCTGGTGTTTTTGAGTTGACATTTTAATTCCTACTTGCGTGACTGTGCTAAAGACTCTCTGCCCCTCCTTTACCGTCACTAATGTTCTCTGTCTTTGTCTCCTCCTATTATTCCTCCCTGTGCAGAACTTTCCTTCTTTGCTTGTCCTTTGTTTCCTTTTCTGCAGGGCTGTCAACACTCCTCACCCTAAAACCTTCTTTACTCCTCCTCCTCCTCCTCCTCCTCCTCCTCCTCCTCCTCCCTGAGGACTTGCATCTTGCCTATCACTAAAATTCACTGGCAATACTTTATACCTGCACTTGAATCTTTTGACCCCTCACCCTTGGGGACTTTGAAGTGCTCTATAACCACACCAGATCTTCATTGGTCACAGATGCTCATGACAGTTTTAGCTTATATTCTGTAGCTGAATATGAGCCTATGCATAATTCATGGAGTCAAGTCCTATGGCCTTGAGTGATGCTGCTGAGAAAGTTAAGTGTAGAAAGCAGCCAACCATGGGGGGAGGTCTGTGTGCAGCTGCCAGCGCAACAGTTTGCGCGTCATAATATTTGATCTCGGAGCTAATTGAACTTGACATGCATTGGGGAAAAGTGCATCATGGTGTGTAGTAAAGAGAAGCAGGGCTGCTCTGGGTTTGAGCTTGTTCATGAAGTAAAAAAATGCATTAAAAAAAAAAAGCTGCTCCAAGGGATTTCTGGGTCTGATGTGCAAGTAAAGTTAGGCTTGCCTGTCACATACAAGTGTGGACCTTCTCTCTGTTTGTTCTGCTGTGATACATTTCTGTGTCCGCGTAACCTCACCTTAACGACCCACTGTTCCACACAAGCACAGTCCACAAAGATGGAGCAACAAATTCACAGTGGAAGGCAAACGAAAGGAAGAGAAACAAATCACGTGGAGCTAAAGGGGTGCGGTGGTTAAATCAGGAGTCGGTACATGAGCAGCGGCAATGGTGCCGCGTTTTTTTTTTGTGCATCTCCGAAGCCAGTGGGCAGAAAGAGCGGGGTGAGAAGGGGAAGAAATTATTAAAATGTGCCACAGCCACAAAGTGCTCTTGGAGTAATTAAGTCGACAGCAGCTTGGCTTGCTGCTCCATTTTGAGTGTGTAATGTTTTTCAATAATGACAGAGCACGGCAGAAAACTGGCCTGTCGTCACGCTCTCTCTCCAAGCTAATCCTTTTACTGCTGACCACTCTGACGGGGTGTGAGTCCAGCCCTGCTGCCTGCCTGCCTGACACTTTTCTGGGGAAAGAAAAAAAAAGGGGGGGGGAGGAGTTGGATGGGAAAAAAAGTAGCCTGTTTGTTTTCCTGTGTAGTGTTTCACTTTGTTTGTTTGTGCATATATGTGTGTGTGTGTGTGTGCACACATGCTTGGGTTAATGTAATGTTTAATTTCATTTTGAGTGTGTGAGATTTCCATTGCTTGCCTGTGGGGTTACGTGCCAGCAAAGATGTTGGTGCATATCTTCGGTAAATGTTTATTCAGTCCGCTGTGAATACACTCCAGCCCCTTGTTGCTTACAGAGAGGGTTTTTAGCATCATCTCAGGCTCCGAGCCCATCCACTCTGCTCTGGCCACAATGGCTAATCCTGACATAGGCAGCAGCGGCAAGCAATCAGCACTCGCGGCCCAAAACATAATGGAAGCCTGCCTGTCTGGCTGGATGTCTGTGTGGATGACTGGCAGGCCAACCCCCTCGCCTGGATGCTTGCCTTTCCTACCTCTGTGGCTGTGTTGACGGCTGAGTCGACAGTGTGTTAGAAAATGTAAAGTTATTCTGTCAATAAAGAAGAAGTCGAGCGCATCCCAGAATTGAAGTAATCAGCTAATTACAGAAAAATGTAAGAAAAGAAAAGCTTTGCCATCTCTCAGACGGTTTGAAACGCTATCTAATGAATACAGAGGGAGATTTAGTATGCAGCATTTCCATATGTATATCTTTCTTTCTGCCGTGCTGCATTTTCTTCAGTTTCTGCAGGGCTGATGTGCTGAGCTAAGACAACTGGTCAGTCCAGTATTTCTGGTTCAGCATCTCTCAGGGATAATTCATGCTTATGATCTTTGAACGGTTAGGCGGAAAAAAAAAAGTAGGGGCACATTTCAAAAACATGGTCGGTTTATTCTCCTGTATCACAAAGCACTGATTTTGAGCATGCTAGCACCGTTGAGCGGATATCAAAGTCGGTAAATCCATCAGACTGAAATATCTCAGCAGCTGCTTAATGGATTGTCATGAAACCTGTTACATATTACAAGCATATTGTCTTTATAATGGTACATGTGCTAATTCCTAAACGTGGATTATGACCAACTTCCAGTGTAACGAAAATGGGATTAATGCTGATTAAAAAATATAAGCTAACACCCAAAAAGAAGATGGCGTTGTTAGTGTTCTTTTGAGAATATTACTGTGGGAGGAAGCCGGAGTACCCGGAGAGAACTCACGCAAACACGGGGAGAACATGCTCCACACAGAAAGGCCTGATGGTGGAATTGAACTCAGGACCTTCTTGCTGTGAGGCAACAGTGCTAACCACCATGCCACCATGCTGCCCCTGAATCAGTCAATTCTACCTGGAAAGGCCTATAAAGCCATTTCCAAACTATCTGAAGTCCATCATTCTATAGTGAGAAATATTATAATATTATAACACACAGCGCCACATTTGGCAAACACTAAAGACCTCATACCAGCTGAGAAGCACAGTGGTGGAGGGGTGAGGATTTGGGCTTGTTTTGAGCACTTTGTAGCAGTTGAGTCGACCACGAATACCAAAGTATTCTCGAGGTGGACGTATCTGACAGCTGAAACCTGACCTGAAATTGGGATATAGAACAGGGCAGTGCTCCCAAGCACAGCAGCAAACCTCTAACAGAATAGCTGAAAAAGAAAAGAAGTCCAGACCTCAACCTGATTGAAATGCTCTGCTGGGACCTTATAAAAGCTGTGTAATGCCAATAAAGCTCCAATACCTGAAGTAACTTTGTAAAGAAGAGTGGTCCGAAATTTCTCCACAATGATGTGAGAGACTGATAAAATCATACAGAATACAATTACTTGAAGTTATTGCTGCTACAGGTGGTATAAGCTACTGATTAATGAGGTGTAATCACTTTTTCACACAGTGCTCCTGTATTTTTATTAAATAAATACGATTTAATCTATGTTGTGACGATCTATGTTGTGAGGGAAGCAGTCAAAGCAGGGATGTCCAGACTTACCCTTTCCCAGAGTCTCCTCCCTTCGATGTTTAGGAGAAGGGACTCCAGTCTGAGCCCTTCCCACTTTACATGAAAAGCTAATTTCTGTCATTTGCTCACACAGGCTTATCTTTTGATCACCACCCAATTTGCAGCCACAGGAATGTAGAATGACCGGCAAATCACTTAGAGCTGCTAATTCTCACTGCCCCGGTGCATGTTGGAGAGCATCACTCAACTAAGGCGTTAAAATGTCTCCTAAAAATAAAGCGGTTTTGAGATTAGATTGCAACGCTCATTTCAGCACACATAAAACGAATAAGTGCTGAATTTCATTTAGGTGCTTCAGCTCCATAGCCCTCACAGTTATGCAAAGGCATCCGAGAGCAAGGCCCATTGTTCACAGTCAGTGTGTAGACAGGCAATTTTTTTGTCTCCAAGCCAAATTCATTCTCCATGTGTAACAAACACTCATATAACTCTTTTTACTTCAAACACAAGCTCCCGAGTAATATTGCCTTTAACTTGTTGTGTTTTGCTTTAAAACACTGTAAAAGACATTTTTACCAGAAAGCTGAGCTGAATTATAGTAGATGTGTTTTTCCTGCAGTACCTTTCAAATATTGGATCACAGCAAATAGTCGTTAATGGGAGGAAATAGGTCTCTCCCTAGGGCTTGTTGCACTGAAGCAGCCCAGTGCCTCAGACCTCTTTCCTCTTCTCTCTCTCTCTCTCTCTCTCTCTCTCTCTCGCTCTCTCTCTCTCTCGCTCTCTCTCTCGCTCTCTCTCTCGCTCTCTCTCTCTTATTCACCCACTCTCATTTTCCTCTCCTGTTTTGTCTCTCTCTATTACGATGCACTTTGATGCTTAGACTCCACTGCTGTTTGTGAGAATGCACCATTGTGCACGCAGAAGCTTTCCCATAATGAGGCCAGAGGTTGTCAAGGGGAGGGGCAGGGCGGGGATGGGGATAAATGGAAAGATGTGAGAGATTCCGGAAGAGGTGGATAAAAGGGAAGAGAGGCAGATGAACTGGCAAAAGAGCAAGAGCTGTGAGTGTTTATCGGGGAGCGGTTAAGAGCTCTGCTGCGTGCCCAAGGTCTACTGTCACAGCTTGAGACAGCCCAGCCAATAGGCACTGCGGTTGCACAAACTTAGAGTTCAAGGGTCACCAAATCCTATTTAACCTTTCCATCCAGAAAGTGACATATTATTTAAGGTCTGCACCACGTCACCTGAGACGTCCCTATGCTCGGGGATTTAAGATGACTGTGTAGCCTCAAAGGTGAGGCCACAAAACAACACAGCGGTACACTCGGCTTCTTTCCAGAGCCACAAACAAAGATAAAGTCCTTTCATGCCAAAGATCTCTATTCCAGACTTTCTTCGCTCAGAGGTGTGTGAAAAAGATACTGTGCATAATCCAGTCGCATCCGTATGCAGCCAGTTTCAGAGCGATAGAGCGGGAGTAAACAGGATTCCCTCTGGCTGTTGCTTTCACCTGCTGGACGTAGACGGTAAAAAAAGAAAGGAAAAGAAAAACAAGGCCACATTTACAGAGCTGAAGGCTTTTCATGCAGAAGACCGGCTTACAGCTGAAAAACGTACAGAGAAATGAATTAAATATGACTGGATGAATACCACATGACTGTTTGTGCAAAGGATCCAAAATATTTATGAGGGAGAAAAACTGCAATCGTCACACTTTTTGGTGATTTGTTTCACTTTTTAAAAAACAGAAAAGAGTTTGACATTGATGGGGCACACTTCTTGTTGCCCCATCCGTGCATGTGGCACGTAGTTTGTTTATTTTATTTTATTTATTTTATATTTGTGGATTTGTTTTTTGTTTTGTTTTTTAACTACCAAATGCAAAAAAACCTGCAATTGTTAAATTTTCATGCTGGCTGCACAAAAGTGTTCTTGTCACATCTATTCTTCCTGTTACAAACACACACATTTCCCCTTTTTTCCAACTTGCCTTTTCATCTATTTGCACTTTAGCAAAGCTCCTTCCTTTGCTCCAGCTGACCATCCCTCCTGTATACCAATCTCTAACTACTGGCCATCAACAGCACCCAGAGGGCTTCTACATGCAATATTGAAGATTTCCATTAGAGCTGAATTGTTTGGAGTGTGTGTGTGTGTGTGTGTGTGTGTGTGTGTGGGGGGGGGGGGGGGGGGGGGGGGGGGGGGGGGGGTTTTTGGGGGGGGGAA
>VURO01026489.1:16960-32701 GCA_015108175.1 Pelvicachromis taeniatus
GGGGTGGGGGGGTGGGGGGGGGGGGGGGGGGGGGGGGGGGGGGGGGGGGGGGGGTCTAGGCTTCAGCACTGTTTTGTGCATCAGGAAACAACACAGAAAGGAGATGTGTAGTACGGAAAGAGGGGGAAATTGGGAAGACCTCAAGGGTTTGATAAAGGGAACAAAGAGAAAAGAGATCAAAATTAAATAAAACACAATGCAGTGTAACAGTACATGAAAATATCAGCATGCGTTGCTCCCAATTCACTTTTACTCTCAGATTTAAAGTGAGTTGTCTACCCATGAGAGTGACGGTGAGGGAAAATCCACCACAGCGGGGAACTAAACTGATCCTTTGTTTATTTGAATAGCATAAAAAGATTAAAATACACAGACATATACTTTACCTTACTCACAGTCAAGCATGGAGGTGGAAACATTATCTTGTGGGGCTGCTTTTCTGCTAAGGGTACAGGATGACTTCACCGCACTGAGGGACCAGTGGGCTGGGCCATGTCCCGTAAAATCTTGGACGAGAACCTCCTTCCCTTATCCAGAACACTTATGATGGGTCATGGATGGGTTTTCGAGCATGGTAATGAGATTTAGATTTAGAGAGTTTCTGTAAAGAGGAGTAGTCCAAAATTCCTCCTGAGATGTGTGCAAACCTGGTGACCAACTACAAGAAATGTCTGACCGCTGTCCTTGCTAACAATGATTCCTTCCCCGAGTTATCCTTTGCTTGGGGATCACATCTGCGAATCAATCTAGAACTTTTATGAAATGTGTTTTTTCTGGGTTTTTGGTCGATATTTTGCCTCTCACTAAAATGAAACTACAATAAGAGTTAGAGACTGTTAATTTTTTTGGAAGTGAACAAACCTACAAATTCAGTGTTTGGGGGGGGGGGGTTCAAATAATAATTTCCCCCACTTTAAGTGTTTTACTACCACACAGGTGCTCAGTTTCTCTCTGTGCCAACTGATTATCAGCAAATCCCTGCATAAAACTGCATGCTGCTGCATCCAGTAAATATGAGTTGCATAAAAAACGAAATATTGGCTAAAAGATGCTAAAGCTGAGGAAAAACGCAGTTGGACTTGGGTAGTAATTTTCATTAATATTTTTCACATTCCATTCCATTGCTACATTGCATTTGCATTACAGCCATTTGATTAATGGCTGTAACAATTCTAACATTGTTAGAATTGTTATATATGTAATTAATCAGATGCAGACAGAAAGTCCCCCAGGTCACAATACATTAATCTCATTCGCCAGCTGACTCACTGTAGCTCTCTTTGATTATGTTTGTATTTGAAACTCCAATATTTACTAGCTTCTCATTTCTGTTTTTATCTACAGTAACCTCTGAGGAAAATCTGACTCTAAAGAAGAAGTGCTCCACTAATAGTTCATTTGTCTGCTGGCTCGTGAGTAGAGATTGTGTATTCTGTTAATCAGTGATAATATGCTTAAGTAGCAACCTGCAACCAATGGAAACAAGGCTGACGAAAGGTCACCAAAACAATGAGCTGAAAGGCACTAAAGCTGGCAACAACTGCAGAGTTGGGTGATATTTTTGTGCATGCTTCATCCGTATCATGTTTCTTTTTTAATCTTTTACACAGTCATTGTTCATTTAAGAGGTATAAGTGACACAGGCCACTAAATTTAAAGCTAAGTGCAGTTATGTTAGGGGTCAAGCAAGTACTGATCAAACCAGTTTGGAATAAAGCCACAGGACACATCTAGACCTACAGAAAACAATGAGTTACATTCAAACACTACAATTAGTACCTGTGCAGAAAAGGAGGCTTAAAAGTGTAACTTCCCAGAGAAAAACAGTTTAACATTGTGTACTTTTCACACTTAATTCCAATGTTTCAGGGTTGGAGTGTCTTGCAGAACTTATTCCATCAAAGGCTTTGGACACAGTTATCTAACGAAATCAGCAATTAACTGCGAAGAAGCAGAGACAATTCAGTGAATAAAGCAACCTAATTAACTTCCGCCATGTGAATGTTTTTTTTCCAGCAAAACAGTCTTGATAGTAGAGCAGATTCTCTAAAACTGTGTGTAGATGTAGCGCGAGGCGATGTGCTTCTCTCTTTGTGTGTCTGCAGATTTTTCTGTTTTCATTAGACACATAAGGACTCACCGCATCCTCTGTCCAGCTGTGAAAGTAGAAACTAAGAAGCCTCCAGGTGCATCGACGTGCAGTTAATTCTGTAGCTAAATGCTCTTTCCTGCACATACGGACACAGACACACACACACACACACACACACACACAACCGCCTACACATGCACACACATAAGCATGAAGGCAGTCTTTCCATTTACTAGCAGTATTAGCTCTTGAGAGGCACTTTCCTTGAATGCCTGAAGTAAAGTGTGGGTTTCTTTTCCCTACCATGTTAGTAGCTGGAACAGCTGCCTGTTTTTGCCCATGCATAATCACATAATGCATGTTTATAGTGTTGTGCAGTGAATCAGAATCTCGCTCTCTCACCACTCGACTTATCTAGCTTTCTTTGAATAGATTCAAGCACAACCTGGCCCAGACACACACACACACACACACACACACACACACACACACACACACACACACGAAACTGGGTAGTCATGCATTTAGCTGTAGCCCTTTAGGTGTATACCTGTCTCAGCAGGTGACAACTATCAATCCAGCCCCAGGGTCGATGGAGGGATAGGAGAAAACCCCTTTCATCTTCCTTTTGACTTCCACTCAGTCTGCTATCTTCTGCGCTTGCTCTCTCTCCTCGCTTTTAACTGCACTTTCTTGTGTGTGCAGAATTCTCAAAGCATTAACTTGTCCAAACGTTTTTTTTTTTTTACAATAGGCATGCCGGCATGTCCTTGTTTTGCTCTCTCTCCTGCCCTCTTTCCACTGTCACCTTTCATTCACTCAGATTTGTTTGAATTTACACTTCTGTGCGAGGGAGCAAAATCCCCAGCAGACGATAGACTCGGGCCTTAGAGGGGAGCAAGTCACTGGCGCCATGCCTCCTGGACCAAAATTCAGAAAGAATTCTCCAGTGATACTTATTCTGTGCCATCGAGTACTTGTTGAATGTTTTGGCTCTGTGCATGGGCAATCACGCAAGTCTACGTTCTGCTGGGGCTCTGCGGGAGGCTATTTATGGTTGGCCTGATTGGAGAATAATTCTCACTCTTAAAGGGGTCATTTCAACTATTTGTGGTCTGTGACAGTTCAATCAATATGTGGAAATATGAGCGACTCATTCTCGGAATAGGAAGGCTAAACAGAATGCCCTCCGCGACGGCATAATTTTGCTCACATTTGAACAGCATTGATGTTCATTTTTAACCCTGTTGAAAACTTTTCTTTTAAACGTTGTACAAATCACATCTCCATCAGTGCCTCTCTCCTCCCCTCATGAACAAGACAGTATCCGAGTGTTTTTCCTCCTCTCTTAGTCCCTGGGGGAAGGAAGCCCATTCCCACCCACGCACCCCCTCCCTCCCTCCTCCCATCACCAGTTCATCATCCATCTGGGAGGCAGGATAAGCGCTGCATGGGACATTAGGCCCATTACCCAATCACAACATGTTATCAGCCCCGGCCCACCAACTCTCCTCTTGCTCTCACACCGTGCTCAGATTTACTGGAAAGGACACTGTGCTTAACACAAGCTGCGAGGGAGCATTGGGGCTGTATCACACCACTAGATTGTCTTGGAAGTCTCTCCATGTCAGATGTGTGTAGCTGTATTTCTGCTTTCAATTTGAAAGTCAGATTATCTTCATGAATGTATAATGACATTTCTAACCCTCCAAAGGGTAAGCGGGTATAGCTAATGGGTGGATGGATGCATATAAATAATGAAAATAGGCCCAAGCTTATATGTTTGTATTTGTAATGAGATCTTGAGAGGTTTGAAAGACTTTTTTTTTTCGGGGAGAGGGGGCGGGGGTCTAAATAAAATAAGTGCATTTATAATTGCAGGCCTCTACATATATGAAAGATTATAGTGAGCAACTCTATTACGTAAGTGAGCTTAGTATGCAGAAATATGCCAAGTGCATAAATAGCACGTGTTCCAGTATAAAGTTGACGTATATAACATCATTAAAAATGCCAGCAGAAATTGCTTACCTGTTTACTTGTGGCCAGCTCTGTCACAGTGCAGTCCATAGCACCCTGCTGGTAGCCTGGCTTAAAAAAGTAAATTGACCCGCCTATTGTGATTTTCACATAATTTCCACCATGGCTGAGAGAGAGTCCCATAATAATGAGTATTAATGATACAGAGTAGGATATAATAAGCTTAAGACACACACACACACATACATAATTGCCCTCAGGTCAGTCAACTGAATTTTTTTTTAGGTGCGCGACGTTTTAAAATCTGCAGGGAAAGTTTGCCACCATAAGTACAACAATTCCTTCTCCTCTTAAACGTCCTTCATATATACTTAAATTTGAAATGTAAATACAAATTACAAATATACTTTTATTTGAATTGTAACAGCAGCTAGATGACTAGAGGAATGTTAAATTGTAGCTGTTGCAAGAGATGAATCTCAGTTTGTTATTAATACTGTTAAAAATGTAATCGCTGTAACAACAGGGAGCTTCAGCACATCAGCAGCTGTTTTCATTATCTGCAGCGCTGCAAGATGATGAGGTTGGTAAGGACTGTCTTCCTGGTGCTGAGGCTGCTATATGGCACTGCATATGGAAAATGGCTGTTGCATGTTAACCAAGAGAACCAAGAAAAACCAAACCAAAAAAAAATACACATTTTGACAGACCTCGCTTGTGGAATTGTTAAACTAGGACTGTGCAGTCAGGGAGAAAGGAGTGCTCAAATAAATAAATAAACTAGTGCAATTTTAGAGAAACTTTGTTCAACATTTTATAGTGAAATCCAATATTTAGTTCAGTTCAAATTCAATAAATTTGCAAATCTTTTGCTAGATTTGTCTCAAAACTAATTTCTGCACAATTCATCCAGAAAGTACTTTTTTTTAAATCGTCCATACTATACCTTCGACGATGATTTCATTATTAACTGCATAGAATTTTCTAAAAATTAAATAATTAACAATAAAATAGACCCACTTAAAAGACTTGAATTGTTCCCAAAAGCACATAGTGTGGTAATCTGCCAGAGTGAAAAAGGATGGTCACAAAAGAAATGCATCAAGTGAAAAGATTAAAAGATACCTCCTACAATACATTAATTATTTAGACCTTGGCTAATGTCAGTGAAGAGAACACGCAGACAAAGCTGAATAGACCCAGTTATTAAGAGCAAAACGACTAAAAGAGGACAATTTGCCACAGAAATCCTTTAAATTACGGCTTTCTTTAAAGTTAGAGTTTACTGTTGGACTGTGGGACTCTGCAGTACTGCTCCCACACCAAGAGACTCTGTTCACAAAGCTGAAAGAAGAAGTAGTATGCATGAAATATTAGCTATCCTCAAAGCTTACAGTATGAACAGTGTTTTCAGAGTTTATCAGTGTATCCAGTGTGTATTTGTGGCCCTGAATAGTGTGTCTGTGTGGGTTCTCGGGGGTGGGGATCCGACTGTCACTCTCTGACATTGTAGCCTGGATCTGGCGGGGATTTAGTGTTTTTGATTCCACGGTATGAGTGACCGTTGGGCACACAGGCAGGACAGAGGGTGTAACCGGCCTCAAACCTCCAACTAATCTACTCATGGAGTTATCTCCTGCTAAAGGAGCTTATAGAGCCACTGTTTACCCCAGGGGGTACCCCAGATGTACAGTAGACTCCACAAACACACAATGATAAGGGAACTCAGATGCGACTTGCTCTTGGAATTATAGCCTGGGATATCATTTACCTATCCAAGACAAACCAACAATCAGATATGGCTAAAAAATAAATACAAATAAATCGGATCTTATTACATGTTTTTGCAGAAAAAAAAAATACTCAGAGGAAAAAAGGAACCAAGGGAAATCTACAGACGTTCAGCTTAGGCATTCAATTGTTAGAATCTCTGTGCTTCTAACATACAGCTCCCTCCACTGCTGGATATTTACTACATTAGGTCTTTAATGCATTGAAAAATAAATATTCTGTCCCACTTTGCATGCTGAGATGATTGTATGGCAGTAAGCTTGTGTAAGCACAAGGCACACCAACTGAGTGCTGATCCCAATTCTGCCTGTCCAGTATGTTAACCAGTGGCTATAATGTGGGCTAACACGAATAAACAATGGATTTAAACAAATCGCATATTTTGGGATTTTGTAAAAAAAATAATAATTTAACAGCATTTTTTGGGGTATCAGGAAATACAGCAGCAGCCTTCAGCACTGACCTGATAATCCTTAAAACCTTCGCATTTCAGGTAAACGTTTAAAAGATAACGATGGCTCTGGGGATGGTTCTGGCTCAGTCAACTCTGCTCGGATCGAAATATTTCAACAATACCTAAGCGACTGAAACTTGGTATAGATGTTCACGACACCCACAGAAATAAAGACTTTAGCAATCTCCTGACTTTCACTCTCGTTTTACCGTGAGGTCTTAGATCCCTTAAATAGCATCATGAAGGGAAATGTAATTTGAGCAGTAGATGTAGGTGTTTCAAATTCCCGTGGTCTTTCAATCTGTTCATACCTTACCTTACCTTAAATATGTTCTTACCTTACCTTCTTATCAATAATTGATATTAGCATAATAATAATGATAAATAAATAAAATAGCAGTTTACATAAAGATGGTGTACCTGCCACCCTATCAACATTAATAATATCTGTTGCACTTTGTGTTGTAGTGTCAGTAAATAAACACTAATTAGCATCAGCAGTGTCATTATGAGTATGTTAAAGCTGATTCCCTCCACCCATCCATCCGTTCAGGGTCACAGGAGGCAGGTGCCTATCCCAACTGCCACTGGGTGAGAGGCAGAGTACAGCCTAGACATACTACCAGTGTTTTGAAGCTGTTTTGTGGTTCTGTTTTGACACCCAATTGTGTATTTTGGGAAGTCAGACAACAGCTATTTCAAGCTAACATGTTTCAAGCTAACATAGCTAGCTAGCATGTTACGAGACAGCGATAAGACTGCATAGATTTTATGTCAACTGATTAAGAAATTGGCATCGACAGCAAAGGGAAGAGTTTGGTTTGGTTTAACTTCTGCTGTGAATCTTTGTAAAGCCTACGATGTAATCTGCATAAGTGGCTGTAGTCAGGTGTTTTCAGGGACAAACATATTTGTCTCTAAACGTCTTTGTACATTCCCTCACGTCAACTCCAACAGTTTCTTTTCTCCAAATTTGTGAATCCCTGTGAGGATGCTATATTATATCTTTCTATTAAGATGCTGACTGATATTCTCTCATTAATAAATGTAAAAACTGTGGTGAAAACGTAGCCAGAAATGCACAGAAGGAATCAACAGTACTGTACAGGTGAATCACAATAGTTGCACTCTGCCTCGATGCAATGTGTAGTTACATTTTAGAGAGTGCAAATTCAGAGTTGGTTCAGCTATGAGATAGCTACGATGTAGCTTTCCTGTTGAAGTACAAACAAAAAAGTTTAGTCCACGAATTTTTTTGACAATACACAGCTATAGCATGAAGAAGTACAGGCATCTACGGGCTATTGCGCCATCATGGTGGCACCTTCATGCAGACAGTGCCCTTGTGTGGAGTCCTCAAGGAAGCCAAATGCTGATTAACTGAAATGTTGATATGGAAAGGAAAGGGAACAACCAAAGAGGAGTTAACCATGAGGTAGAAGAAGCACAAAGAAGCTTTATGAGACTATTTTCACTACTTTTTAAAGCAATTCTTTCTTCATTATGATTTCTGCATTTTTCCGGAAAAAAAGAAGCCTCAGCAAAAAGACCAACAGCAGCGCAAACATAATCAAGGGAAGCTTATGTATTTGGCTGACATTTTTTTGACACCGCCTTTGAGCGGGGGCAGACAGCTACAACATGGAGACGTGTGTAGCACCAGTACAGTACTATTTAAGATGCTGACTAGATGATTTAAGCCTAAGCACTGCTGTTTGTAGCCCCAGAGAGTCACTAGCACGGCTCTTCTTGTAGCAGGGATAGGGTGTGATGATGAAAGCATCTTATTAGTCTTTGGGCAATACCTGCCCACTCCCTGTTCTTTCTTTATGATTTATGTTGTTATTGCTCATTGATCTTTTGTATGTTGTGTGCATGTGCATTTTTGGGCAATACATAAATAAATAAATACAATATCTTTTTAGTTTTAGTTGATTTTCTCAAAATGCCAAAAAAAAAAGGAAAAAAAGTCTAATATAAAAGTCACATTGCAGTTTTTGCACAACATGTCTGTTGTGCCTTCTTCCTGGCATGCTCCTCTCCTTCCCTGTAGTTTTCACACTGTGATTCAGCCAATTGGCCAAGGTGTTGATATGAGCCACGACAGCATATGAAAGCATGAGGTGATGAGAGCACGTGGGAGGCTTTGAGATCCAACATGAGCTGTTCATGGGTGTTTTCTGGCTGTTTTTGCTGAGTCCTCACTCCCACCCTTTGGAGGTGAGAGCCAATGAGTAAGAGGGGGGAGGAGGGGGGAGAGAGAGAGAGGGAGGGAGAGAGAGAGAGGGAGAGAGCAAGCCAGGCAGGGATGGCTCTCTTACATAACGTCTGCTGCTGCTGCATGACATGTATGGTCACGCTCCGAATCACTACTCGCAAGTCCACCACCAAGAGGTGTGTGTGTGTGTGTGTGTGTGTGTGTGTGTGTGTGTGTGTGTGTGTGTGTGTGTGTGTGTGTGTGTGTGTGTGTGTGTTTTGTGCAACTGACAAAGAGAGATGATGCTGAGAGGGTGGTCCGCAGTCCTGCCTGTGGCTGAATGTAGAGATTTGTTATTGATTGCACAGCTGTCTCCTTTAATTATGTTTCCATCCAATCAATGCAAAAGGTGACGAGAGCCAAAGTGACATTTCTCCACTCTGATTACTCGTGTCTCCTTTGTGGCTATTCTGTCCTCTGCTTTGACTTAGTGCCACACTGCACCCATCTGCAGTCATTTCACTTTAGACATTTCAGCTAGTGTCACCGTATGCTTTCATTCGTTTCGGGATGCACAATGGCACAAGTGAGATGAACCAGGAGTGTGTGCAAATACTTAGGCTGATCTAGGATAAACAGTTAAGCCGAGAGGAGACGCTGTGCTGTTATCACCACCGGGGCTGTGAAAGGAGAACCCGGTTTTGTTTTCCATTCACACCATGTTGGAGGACTGGTAGCTGTAACACAACTAAGGCTAGGACGGGCATTCAGTGCTGCTTCTTGTATAATCAGCTGAAAACATGACAAACCATGTTAGAGAACGAGATTCTTTGACATACTTGCCTCTGGACATAAATGATAGAAGTCAGTTATGACTCTTGTGTTTTAGATGCTATTTTTAAACAGTGACAGAAGGCCAGAGCTAAAGATTATTCTCAACAAACCTGGATAATGCGTTCAGCTGTTTGGACACTCTGAATCTTAAATAAAGTGTTGGAACGGCATTTTAAGTATAAGTATTATCACAGTATTTATAACCACTCTTATATTTTTATATGTTGAGAACCATAACGGATGTATTTATTTACATTAATTTTTTTTTATTTAATGCATCATTGTGTACTAATTATGAAAGAAATAACATCTTTAATATCTGCTGCATTTAAACAAATGCAAATATTAAACCCATATTCCATTAATTATTGGAAACTTTACTCTCATATTCTTGGCTGTGCACTGCCCTGCATTTCACTAAAGACTCCGCGTATTACGTTAATAATTACATGGAATGAATTGACGAGGGCTGTATCAAAAGAAAGTCTATTTTCTCTATAAATAATGCCAAATCACATTATTCTGCCAAGCAAACTTTTTTGGAACATTATTCAGAATTATGCAAATTGTGGTGGCAAAAAAAAAATGCACTGGAACAGACAGCCTCTTCCACTCTGCAGCTTCAATACTGTGCAGTGCAGAGGGTACATTTTGAACACAAAGTGTTTGGTGTTCAAACGGTCATGTTGGTTCAAACTTCACCAGCACTGCTCTTTAAACAATACTGCACATAACATAAGAAATATTAATAGACGTATATTTGACTGTCCACGATTTATATCCCACCAAATCACACCAGTGGTCACCTTGAAGCACCGCTTCACCTTGCTTTATATTTTAAGTTAAAGACCCTACAAATAGTAAAGAGGAAACACTTTGTGACAGTGGGAAGGAAAAACTCCCTTTTAACAGGAAGGACTCTCTGACAGAACCACAGGAGGGGCTTCCATCTGCTGCGACACACTAAGGCACACTGTAGAAGAGAGTCAGAGTTTAATAATAATTCATGAGTAAATGCTGTATAAACACAGGGTGAGTGAAAAAGGTGAGTAAAGAAGAAACATTCACTGCATCATGGGAAGCTCCCAGGAGCCTACACCTATTACAGCACATAAAGGGGACGTATCAGGATCATCTTTATCAAAAAGGAAAGTTAGCCTAATCTTAAAAGTATAGAGACTGTCTGTCTCCCAAAGCCAAATTGGGAGCTTGTTCCACTGGACAAGGGCCTCCCAATCTACTAGGCCACCCCAACTAAATCAGCAGCCTGAGAGCGAGTTACTCTATTTGGGCTCTTAAGGTACTATAGCAAAGTGTATAGAGTGTGCAGAAATCCCTTTGTGCATGGGAAAACACTATCAAAATAAATTCTATTGAGTATTATCAGGGCTTCATTTGTGCATGGAGATCCTGTGTCCTTTGAGTGGCAAAATGAAATTGACCTCTGCAAGCTAAAAACAAATTTAGCGAAAGAGGATTCATGACAGCGGTGTGTTTGTAATTGTGACTTTTAGTGTTTACCCTATTAAAATTGAACAGGGCACTAAATCAAATGTTCCTCTGAATAATGAAAGCTCAGTACATATGAAATGGGCACGGCTGGATTGAGCCGAGTAATTGAGGTGGATGCAGGCCTGAGCTAACAATGGAGACGGTGCAATGCACTACAGTTCATCAAAATTAATGACAGCTCCTGCTGATTAATTCCAGGTCAAAGAATAATACAAACAAATTTCTGCAACCACCAAAACCTGTCTTTCATTCTCTGCCTGTCTTTATTCATGATTTTTAACGTGCTCTCCTTGTAACTCTGTCTTCCCATTACTTTCCATCTCTTCTACTCGCTCTTCTTTTCTTTCTGCCCTCGGAATGAGTGAGGTGTAGAGGTAGCTGCATCTGAAAGGCATAATTGAGTCCTTGAATTCTTTATGGGAACAATATTCCCCTCTGACTCACCGCATTCCCACATTAGCGCCACAGGATTCTAAGAGCTTTTATATCGGTTAGTCTTTAATTTCCACGATATTAAATTGCTTCACAGCTGTTGGCAATTCTTGTTCTGGCAGTATACATTCAGAGCTCAATTCATCACTCAAAGCAATTTGAAATTAGCTGAAGCATATCTCCGTCTACAAGGGGAAACCACGTAAACACCTGTCCAACACTTGAGACATAATCTTGACACTATTTATCCCATTGCGCTCGTTAATTTCATTTGTCTTGTCTCGTACAATGGGGAAAAAAAGAGAGCACGCCTGGTCGAGCTGTAAATGTGAGAACAAAAAAAAAAAACAACTGAGGGACACTTTCAAATTCTTTTTCCTCAGCTGGAAAAATAGTGTGTTCTCTGAGGAGTGCCATACTCCCTTCCTCTCAGCCATTTTTGTTGTTTGGGATCTCACCAGGACAGCGGCTAACTGACCCCCATCCGTCTCCATGGGGACAGAAAAGCCATTTCTGCTATTACTGAGATTAGAGTCTTATCTGCTTCTGTTCTACTTTAGAAAATCTCATGCAGACTATCAGGGGACCTACTGCTCCTTCTCCAACAGCTATTATCATATCCACAATATCTACATCTCACATATCAAACATCAGTACATATACCACTACTGCTAAACCCCGGAGATGCACTTTCTGGCATCACAGTTTTCTGTTTTCCATCACTACCGAGCCAGTATGTAGACAGTGTTCCCACAGTGACAACCAACCCCACTCATGTGGGAACCCCACTCCCACTTGATGTCAGTTGTTTCAACTTTGGCTCCAATGGTTTTGTGGGGTCCTTTACATTTAAAATGACAGATCTGAGTAAATGAGTTTTAAGGAAAAATGTGAATAAACAGCAAAAAATAAAAATAGTCCCTTTACCCAACCTTTGAACAAGCTACATCCCAAAATGACAAGCAAATGCACCCCCACCCCCCCACCCCCTCTTTCCATCCTGTTGTTTGGGGACAGAGTGCATTTCACTTTGTCAGTTTTCATGGGCGGAGCAGTAACTGAAATTACATTTTGACCAATAGCGTGAAACGACACATTTAATCCCTTACCAACCCAATTTTCCACATCAGTATGTTGGTTGAATGCATTCCTCCACAGCAGGCCAGTGCATATGTTCTCTTAATTTAAAGCCACAACCAGTAGAATATAAAATGTCTTGAATTTACCTCTCCCTCTGCAAACCAAGCCCGACGGTACGCCTGTGTTATACAGCGATTTGAAAGATGACTCACCACCACTTGTTTCCCCTTTTGCAGACTGCAGAGGGGGAAAGTCATTCAGTACAGTAAAGGCACAAAAGGGCTGATGCAAAGCCATCATTATAAATATGGAATGCAGTGACTGAAATAAGCAAAAACATGAATTCCTTTTTTTTTTTCCCCTCACACTTTCTGCAATGCTTACTCACCAGCAGTGGTCAAGAGTCTTGACTTGGCCTTTTTGTGCGGAGGTTGCATGTTTTCACAAGTTTTCTTTTCGCTGTCTTCAGAGATCCAGGAACACCTATGAGTGAGATTGTGCTGCTTTATGTGTGGTGACGATGAGAGATTGTAGAAACTATGATTTCCAGTTTAATAATACAGTAATTATGGTAATAAATTATGGCATGATGTCATCATACTGCAACAATACTATCACCACTACTCTGGGACTCTTTTGAAATGATGTAACTCTTTCTGCCTGCTGAAAAAAGGCAGAAAGAGACACATAACATGTGCCACACATGTATTGAACTGTATTCTGCCATTAGCATTCTTCTTCTTCTTCTTTCACATCCTCCCTTTGTGGGTTGTCACAGCGACTCCGTCAGCCTCCATCTCACCCTATCCTTAGCATCTCCCTCTGTGACACCAACCCTCTGCATTTCCTCCTTCGTGACATCCATGAATCTTCTCTGAGGTCTTCCTCTTTTCCTCCTGCCTGGCAGCTCCATCTTCAACATCCTTTGTCCAGTTTCCACTCTTCCTCCTCCGCACATGTCCAAACCATCTTAGTCTTAGCATCTTCAAACTCTGCCACCTCCAGCTCCGTCTCCTGTCCTTTTGTTAAGGGCCACCATCTCCAAACCATACATGGCTTTATTTTTGTAGCAACAAAAGGTGCCACTTGCCCTGCCCTGCTAGAACGATCTAATTACTGTGCTCCTTATGTAACCATGGTAGCTTAAATACATATTTGGGCAAGGGGCATGTTGATCAAACACTGGATAATGAACACCACCACAGATCCTGGAACTGTGAAACGTGAATAGAAAATATGTATATACAACGTTATAATTAAGAACACCGTGAATAGTCTTGTAGCTGGGGATTGTAGATGGTTATATGTGCTGCCCTCATTTTTACACCCTTCTCCTCAATAAAGCAGCTACTAATGACCTCCTCTTCACTCTCACTCCTCTCTCCTTCCCTCGCTTTGTAGACTGAGTTCTCACAATCCCCCGGGGGGCCCGAGAGAGAGTCTGCGTGCTCCGAGTGATGATCAGCAAGTCTTAGAGAGATCCCGACAGCCAATCATCTGTCTTCCAGTGGCGGGCGTCCTGCTTGGCTTCACATTTCAGGATGGTGCCATTTCTTATATTCCTGCCCGGAGAGCTGTTTCATATTTGGAATGGACTGGTGGTTTTTCTTTGCCCTGACATGCCGCTGAATGTGACTCTGATAGATCTGTACTGTGTTTATTAGGGGAAAATCTGCAGAGCTTTGTCTGCAGCCATCTATGAATGCATGAGTGTAAAAGAAAATTTTCAACCGCGCTTCCAGAATCAGGATAGATTAGTTACACAAGAAGTATTCCTTGTACTCCCCCCACTAGTGTGAAGAGGAAAGTTTCCCATTAAAAATCTTCCCAGACCCAGCTCAGTTAGTGTGGAAAAAATACATTAGGAGAGTTAATGTGATTTTGGCTGAGCAGATTAGAAATGTCTTTCATGGTCACATTCCAATATTAGTCCAGAGCTAAGCCTCAATATGTGTTTCTTTTGTGCTTAACCTCATAATGTCAAGAGACCCATAGTCAATTCTGGCATGGATATTCTCTACTGCTGGCAGCAAAGTTAGCTGCTCTAAATCCGTGTGGAAAAGGAGAAGTTTGGGGAATAGCACGTGGCAAGGAGGAACACGAAGTGTGGAAAATGGACGTTTTGATAGACATTTTCAGCAACTCTCACGCGCTCCCGTCTGCAAAAGCCACAAGTGACGCGGCATTGTCACATACTGTAGTGGTCGTGTGCGCAAAACAAACAAGCATGGGAGTCGATGGCCGCGCTGATGATCTGTCCTAACAGACCGAGAGTCCCGGCTGTCAGCGGGAGCCAAATCCACAGAGTAAACACGAGCGGTGACTGATCCACTTTCAATTTAAATGACCTCCATGCTGCCGACGCAACTCACTGAAGGAATCCAAATGCCTCAATCACGCCGAGCTCTCTCCCCAACTCAATCCAAGGGGGATTAAACAACCAAATCAATTAGAAGCTGCGACTAAGAAGCAGAAGTCTGCAGCTATCTCTTCCTTACTTTCACTTACCCTTCCTCTCTCCGCGTGCAGCTCAAAACAAAAGTTGCTTAAGTACATTATGTGTATTTGGTGTGGTCACTGCCTTGGAGCTGAGTAATTGGAGCTACTTTTCTGCAAAATATTGAACTTCTTTTCCAAACGGTGCCACAGAGCTCATGTGACGCAGAACCGAATGTCGATTTAATTCTATTAAAAGAAACACTTTTAACTACTACTTAGACAGTGCGCCAAAGACTCGAGCGGTGCTATTCAAAATCTTTTTTCGTGTTTAATCCCTGACTTTTATACCCTCTCTCTTTCTCCCCGTTTTCCCTCTGCGTGCCCTGCTTTTCCTCAGTGAAATCTTTGCATGCAGAGCCTCTCGTTGCACCTTTCCCTCCCCACCTCCGTATCTCTCCGGCCCTGGGAAGAATACAAAAGTTCTGAGGGGAAACAAGTGTGCTCCAGCGGCAGGATGAGAGGACCGGGGCTGTTGCTGAGTGAATCCTCCTTTTCTCTCTCACACACAAGCTTGCGACCCCCTCCTCCTCCTCCGCCCCCTGTCTGTCTCATCCTAGTCCATGTGAATCAAAGGATATCAGCTACCTTATAGCCCTGTCTTAGAGGGGTTTGACTACAGAGGAAAGAGAGCGAGGAAGTGGGTTGGCGGGGGTGGGGGCACTCTTCTGATAGAAGTAACTCAGAGGGCAACACAGAGAACATCAAATAAATGCATTGAAAATATATTCAGTCTTTTGTGTAATTTTTCTTCTTTTTTTTTTTTTTGATGTTTGTTTGTTTTATTTGTTTTTGGTTTTGTTGTTGTTGGTTTTTTGTGTTTTTTTTGTTGTTTATTTTTGTTTTTTTTGTTGTTGTTTGTTTGGGGTTTGT
>VURO01026499.1:0-16084 GCA_015108175.1 Pelvicachromis taeniatus
CAAAATGATATAAATATACGTGGGGTTACAATACCTGCACAATTGCTGTGTGTGTGTGTGTGTGTGTGTGTGTGTGTGTGTGTGTGTGTGTGTGTGTGTGTGTGTGTGTGTGTGTGTGTGTGTGTGTGTGTGTGTGTGTGGCTTTATGAATAAAATTTGTTGTGAAAAAATGTCTTCAGAGTTGTGACTTGCCGCTCCTTCTGAATGGCGTTCTCTTTGACTTTTGAATTCTGTTTGAAGTGGAGGCAATTGGTTTTTTTTGTAGGAGCTTAAAGGGGGACTTATTGGATGTTACAAACTTAATAGACTCCCCGGTGACTTGAGCATTCCATATTCTCTATAAAGATTTCCTCTCTAACCGTCCAAGGATTTTTGTGTGTTCGAAAGCCACTTGATGTAAGAGCTCGGGCACTGATGTTTTCTTTATTATGTAGCGTTTCTTCTCTATCGCCAAACGGCATAGATAGGCAGCTAACCTGAGATGCAGCCCATTAGTATTTCATGTCCTGACAGAACAGAACTCAAAAGTGGTGTCTCTTAGAAACAACATCCTAGAATTGGGAACAAAGTAAAACATTTTAGCATTATATATTTACACCACCTACCCTTTTTTTCACTTTTCTGTACAGCTTTCCATGTTTAATATAAATGTTTTGCTTTGCACCCTCATACTTACTTTGCGGGGTCGATTTCTTGCCTCTGTTTCTCCCTCAGCCACGTGAACCATTTCACCGGGACTGTGTACCAGAGTGTTTTGCTGTCTCAGAAGCAGCCTCTTAAAACTATAAGCATGGATGAGTCTGTTCAGCCCAACACGTCTCCCGCGCAGTGGCCAGGTAAATCAATCAAAGCAAACTTTTTAGGATATTTAAGCATATTAAAAATAATCATATTTTTGTTGTTTTCACACTTAAGTACAGATGATCTGATTAGATTTTCAAGTACTTTCCTGCATTAATTTGCTTTTAAATGAAGAAAGACTGAGATTTTTTAAAATGTATTTATTTATTTATTTATTTTATAATGAAAATGCTTTTATGCTAACAAAATCCAATTGGAATTTCATAAGTGGTTTGCAGATGTGTTAAAAACAAATGTATTATTACAAATCTGTGCAAATTAATTGGCTAATGGACTAAGAACCCCGACTGTGAGCCTAGAAACTCGAGAACGAAGCATTGTATAAACATCTTAATATCACAGGTCTTCCATACAGAGGGGATTTGATGGGATTTTGGTGTTCTTTACTGCATAAGTTTCTAAATTATTAAGATAAAACTTTTTTAAACTTCTCTTTGAACTCTTAATTATGAACACTATTAATAATATAGCCATGCATTGCACACAACATATAAATATTGTCTTATGTCTTCTCATGATTTTCATATAAGACATAAGGCAATATTTGTGTTGTGTACTATGCTACACTATATTTATTCCCTAATCTCATGGGAAGACATAAAGTCGATGTGCTTTTTGTTAAAATGGTTGGACTTACTGAAGTGCAGTCAATTGTTATGCACTGTAATATTTAAAATGATCAAAGAGGGCAAACATTTTGGGTTAAACTACTAGGATCATTTTTTGACTTCTTTTTCTTAAGCTGTATTGCAAATAAAGTAAATGCACTATTGGGGAACAAGTCCTAGGCCACACAAACACACACACAGACACACACACACATTATATCTGCAGGAGTTGCTCAGCCATCAAAAACCATGCCATGAAGCTCCCGGCTCACAGTTTTTGTGCTGATGTTAATGGAGGAGGAGATTTGGAACTCTGTAGTTATTGAACTAGCAGAGCATTGGCGACTGTCACGCATTATCCACCTCAGCACTCAGCGGCCGCGCTGTGTAACTTTACACGGTCTGCCACTGGCTGAGTTGCTGTGGTTCCTAAACACTTCCACTTTGCAGTCAGACAACTTGCTGTTGATTGTGGAATATCTAGGATGCCAGAAATGTCATGGACTTGTTGCAATAGTGGCATCCTGTTACAGTGCCACACTCAAATTCCCTGAGCTCTTTAGAAAGACCAGTTTTTTGTTTTGTTTTTTAACAAATGCATGGCTAGAATGCTTGATGTATTATACCTGTCTCAGTGAGACTAAAAACTAAATTCAAAGATTAAGAGGTGTGACCTAATACATTTGTATACATATACTGTATAAGATGTCACCAGTGTATTTAAAACTTAAAATGTGTTACCGTCAATTTTTTTTATAAGTATTCTTCTATTTTCCATAAAATGTTTCTTTAAATACAACAAAGAATGTTATCTGTGGAGCTCAGGATTTTACTCAGCAATTATCAAATGTACACTTTAAGTGTATATTCAGATTCTGCTGTCTAAATATCTTCTTTTTCTTTTTTTTTCTGGCCCTCCTTCTCTCGTTCCTCTCACCAGGTATTGCCTCTCTGATTCGTCTGTTGAACTCAGCAGGTGAGGAAAGCCAGCCAGGCTTAGCTGTGCTGCTGTGTGAGATCCTGACTGCTGTCTTCCTCAGTCTGTTTGTTCACGGCATGGCCACTCACTCCTGCAACGAGCTGTTTCGCATCATGGCACACCCACTCAACAGCAAGCTTTGGGTGACAGTGTTTGGAGGAGGCGCTCGAATTCCTTTCATCGAAAAACTCAGCAGTCCAACCAGGACACCCCCACCAGGTGATTGATTTGGACGTTCTAGTTTCCTTTGTGACACTGGTATGTTCTTCTGAAGGTAACCTTGTAACTATAAACCACTGTACTCCTGCTAAATTAATTGGACTCTTAGCTTAGTGAAATCCACCAACTTATTTGTGTGGGTGTGGGTTTGCCTTGTGCTACTCTGTTGGGTAGACCTGATATAAAGTTACTGTAAATGGAAAAAATCTAGGCATTTTTGTAATGACCAAAAGGCACAGTTAGATGGGTTTTAATGGCAGCTTGAAAGGGCGACTTTACACTCTCTTAACTCTCTCAACACTTCAGCCTCACCAAGTGTCACAGACAGGAAGTCCAAACGATTCAGGCTTCTCTCATCACGTAGCGGATCCAAGGAAGAGGCTTGGATAGAGAGGGAGGGACCACTGAGTCCAAAGCACCACGTCCCTGTTGTGGAACAGGAAGCTCCCGCTATCTTTAAAGAACAGTTCGTCCCTCCAGAGCTTAGCATTTGGGATTACTTCATCGCAAAGGTAATCCAAATATCAGTAACAATGCTTAAGAAATTGTTTTAAAACATAAGCCTGCATGTCTCCTCTTTTCTGTTCGGATATTGTTGCATCTTCAGCGTCTATGTGTAATAGAATCACTTTGTAATATAACTTTAATTTAATACATTTAATTTTGAAAAATGTCTATTACTTCCTCATACGGTGGTGTTGTTGATCTAAAAAATTGTGTTTGTCTGTCTTCTATTCTTTTGCATTTCAGCCTTCGCTACCACCGTCAGAAAACAGAATTGATTATGACTCCGAGGAGAGCCAGGGCAGCGAAGATGAAGACGACGACGAATATGATGATGTGTTTGATCCCAACTCACCGCAAAGGGAGCATTCAAACCACAATTCGTACAGGTACTGGCACAGCACTGAGTGCATATTTCTCCAGTCAGTGACTCATTTTTGAGTTAAGTAAAGCTGCCAAGATTCATCCTGAAGCTGTTTACAGCTTGCTTGTCTTTTATTGTGCTGCTTCTAAATTTTCCTCCACTCTGTCTGAATAAACCTAAATGTAGTTTTTTGAAGACTCTATTTCTGTTACACATTGGTTTCTTCTCCTTTTAAGTTGGTGTTTAATGCGGCTGGCCATGGTTCAGCTGGTGTTGGCCAATCTCAAGTCCTTCTACCCAACTGCAGGATATGATTTGTTAGGTAAACACTAAAATATACCACAGCCCCTCTGATGTACATCCAGGATGTAAATAAGCACTGTCCTATTTCTTACTGCTTGTCTCAGCTACTTTTATTGTCTTCTTTTTAACCACAGATCTGCCTGTGGCCTCTCCTTTGTGTCACGCTGTGCTGAAGACGCTGCAGCGATGGGAGCAGGTGCTGCAGAAAAGGCTGGAGATCTTTGGGGGGCCACCTTCCAAGTATATCTCCACCCACCTACATGATGAAATTGCCACACCTGGCCCCGCCCTGCTCAGGCACAAAGCCCTATTTGAAGCATCAAATACCCCTTTCAGGTATTGAATCAGATTTTTCACTTTTTTTGTGTGTGTTGTGGTTTGTTTATTTATTTATTTTTTTCACTTGTGTATTCACAGAGGTCCTCAATCAATGCTTTGCATTTTCCCCATTATTTCCACAAACCTGTTTATGTCAGTACTTCTTCTTATATTTGTTATTTGTTTTGGCATATAAATGAGGGGGCAGTCATTCAGCGTGTGGCCTGGGGTAAAGTAAACACATCAGCAAAAAAAACAAAAAAACGATATTCGCTGCTTGTGCAAGCAGCTTAAGAAAAAAGTGTCCAACTGTCCCTGCATTGTTTACATACAAATTCAGGCTATGAATCACAATGAACAGCAAGTACACCTCTGTGTACTGCTAATGTATACTGCTAGTTTAAAAAAAAAAAATCCCGATTGGCATTTCTAATAAATTCATTTGCAGTGTTCTTAGTGGACTCTGGCATGTTCTCTTGAGATCTCCTGGTCATTGGTAAGCATTTGTACTCAAACTCACTGGACTTTGATGTTAAACAGCCAATAGTCGGAAAGTTAACCTCATGACTTACACAATTTGCATACTGAAGGAGAAAATAAAGAAATGCATCAGTTAATTTGGTTTGGGGAAAAATGCTAAATGATCATTAGTATTTAAACTCTTATTAATAATATTTAAAAGTGAAAGTAAAAGAAGAGAAAAGAAAAGAAAGGAAATGGCCTAACCTAACAAATGCATAAATAAATGTGGATAATTAATGGATCCAAGTCATCCTCCCTGCCACTTGGTGGACATCCAGCTGCAACACTTTCTCTAACATCCGTTTCAGAACCGCAGACACAAGGATAACTGGCCACTGTAACACAGGAAAATCCCAACTTTTGGGATAACTCAAATATTTCTTATCTTTAAATAATTGTGGAGTGAATAGAAAATATTTCAAAGCAAATTCAAACAGAAATCAGTTTTTGTCACTTTTCTTAACTTAACTGTCTAGTTATTTTGTTCATTTTCGTGACAGGCAGTCTTGGTCCTCTATATCAGATATTCTTAGCATATTTTTAGAAGCTTTTTAGCATTATAAATGAATGTTAATGCAACGGTGTAGAGCTGAACTGCTTTTTTGCACTTGTACAGCAGGCCCATTCTAGCAAAATCATTTTGTTTTATTTTACTTAGACCTCCATTTTATCCATGTGCAGACTGGTGGATACCACAGTACATAGTCCTTGGGTTTACTGTTCTTTGAACAACATCATTAGTGATTCAGTGAGCATCTGGTCACTGTTAAATGCACATTACTGTTGACGATGTTCCTTTCAGGACCAGCCACCACTCAGCGCTGCCAGTCAAACGTTTATGGCACTTTTTGGTGAAGCAGGAAGAAGTGCAGGAGACCTTTATCAGAAATATCTTCACCAAGAAACCGGGCACACATCAGGTATTTACATCATATCCTCCTGCTCCATGATTGCGTTGCTGGCACATTGTAATCATAGTCACTAAATAACACATTAACTATTTTGATATGATAACAAAATGCATCATTCCATTCCTTTTAAAACCTTGTTATACTGTTTTTGTTCTGCATGCCAACCTTTTTTTTTTTTTTTTTTTATTACTGCCTCCAGTTGCATTATTTTTCATTCAAATAATTCCACCGTTTTTGATTAACAGCACAATAATTGAGTCTCTGTATGTGTTTGCATGGCTTGCCACTGGTGGTGGTTGCACATTGTGTTTGTGTGTGTGTGTGTGTGTGTCTGTGTGTCTACCCTGTGCTGCTTCCCCTGTCATTAAAGTCGGTTGAGGACCAGACTGACAATATGAAATGTTCAGGGATGGACGAGACAGGAAACAATCAGGTACTGCTTCTGATGAATTATTTCTTCTGATGTTGCAGTGGGATGGGTTGCTGATCAAACCTCAGTATCTGTTGCAATATTTACCAAACTGAAAACTGAAAAATCAAAAAAACTGAAGCTCGTCAGCAAAAGCTTGAATGTGGTACTAGATGCTTAAGATTGGCACATACATCAACAGTGATGGATACTGAGAGCCTGCTGGTGATTAAATGCCTTGCAAGTATAACATGCTTTTTATGCTAGATGAAATATAACGTAAGAATTGTAACATTCATGTCAGATGTTGGGCAGATTGGCTTCTCCCACATTAATTTGCTCATTTTGTTTTGTTTTGTTTTAAATAAGTGAAAATCACTGTTGCTTCAAAGCTGCTTAATTGGTCCCAAAGTTTTACAGTTTATGAGGGACTTAAATATTCATTGTGTCCCTATCACACAACTGCAAATCCTGAAATTAAAGCTTTGACGTCTACAGGATCTTCAGTTTTTTGTCTTGTATGTTCGGGTTGACAAGACCCCTCTTTATGCTACAGTCACACTAAGGAAAAACAGTTGTTGGCAATCTGGTGCAAATAACTTGCAATCTCATAGCTTTTAAAGTCGGTGTCAGTTTGCTCTAAGTTTGTGGGGTCAGGTTGACAATTACGTGCAATCAATTTGTGATAATACAGCAATTAATTGGAATAAATAGGGAAAAATCACAAGCCTGTCGATGTCACTTGCAAATTTGTTGGCCTCTACAAAGAAATTCACATTAAACATTAAGTACTTACATTCAGAGTTCAGTCAAAACCCTCACAGATTTGAAATTCAGAAACTTCTCTACAAATAACCCAAATACAACTAGTAGAGTTGAAGTCAAGACTCAAAGAGGCGTCACAAACGAGTTGTACTCAACTGACTCTGACTGCATTGTGTTGACAGTCTCTGCATTTAGAAATGAAATGTCAGTTACTTGCATTCGATCCAGGTTGCACTGCAGTTGTTTGGATGTAATCTGTACAATCTCCCTGAGAAAAACGTATTTGCCCAGTGTTCAGGGGCTTATACACTGAACCTGTGGCACACTGGATATAGTTGCATTCATTTACCAACAGCAAAATTGTTCCTAGTCGCAGGGAAGTTGCGGTCTTACTATTACTCTAGTATAGCTGAGCCATTGTACATGTGACACTGTATGAAATATACATACCATATGAAACAGGACCTGTTTAATGCAGATGTGCATGTTTTACATCTTGAAGCTGTCACATATGATCTTAAATGCTAAAATCAAATTACAGTACATGTATTTAGTACATGTATTTTTAGTGCCATGTACCCTGAATGATCCTGTCAGAGTTTGATATTAATCTTGCATTTAGCTGTCTAAATATTCATGTGAATGTGAACCATAAATTTTAAATTGCACTGTAAACTGATGCTTCATAGAGGTTTTCTAATCTCCTTGCTCTCACTATGCAAGCTTCCACATTATAGCTACTCCATTTGGCTCAGTGTTAATTAACCCAGTCTCTCTGAGGACAAGCTATGAAGCTGAATAGCTTCTGATTAATGGGCCCAACACTGTCGCAGTGAATCTGCGTCCTACAGGGATTATGTGCTCGGCAAAAATGGCAAACCACCATATTTAGATTTCTGCAAGTCAAGTTATATTTTATTCCATCCCACAGAAAATGACATGGTCTTGTCCTCTTGAACGAATGCGGTGAAGACTTTAATTCAATCTCATGCTTAGAGGATGCTTGTCTTTGGCATCTTAGTGTAACATCTCTATACCATATCCCACAGGATCACAGTGGTACTGTGTGTACTTCTGCTTATTGCTTAGGGGTTTTTGTTCTCATGCTGTCTAATGGCAGTAACCCAGTTATGCTGGCTGCTGTATTTAACAGTGTGGCCTGATGCACCAAAGATGGCCTTTCCTAACCCTAAAGGCAAGACAAACAATTACATAAACATAAAATACACAAACTACATAGTAGAGAAAACTGAGTAAGCTTACCTAGATTTATGAGCATCATCTACAGCAAATAATTTGATACTTCCACCTGTCAACCCTTCTCATGGATCTTGTTGGGTCATTGGTTCTGTAGCATGAAAGGAAATGTAACTGAAATTATGGTGGATATTTGTCTGGGGGAAATGTTTCAGTTGTAATGATTTAATCTCCGTGGTGGTGGTGTGTGTGCGCGCGTGTGTGTGTTTTCTGCTGTCTGCAGACTGAGTCAGATCTGGGCAGCCCTGGAGGAAAAGCACGCATCATCCACAAGGAATCTGACATCATCACAGCCTTTGCCATCAACAAGGTAAAAATTTGCTGACACAGCTGTCACTGAACAGCTGTCACTGAACAATATTATGAGAATAAAAGAGTGCACTACAATTACTTTATGGTTTGTCAATCCATGCAGCCTGTATTGGTCAATTTATTTAACCATTTAGTATAAGAAAATTACCGTTAAATTGATTTAGTAATCTCCCTCTTTAAAAACAAACATATAAACACAAAGTTTCCTCAGTGCAAAAGTATTGAAAGCATACTTTTATCTATTGGAAAACTGTATTACAAACAAAGTTAACACCTTAATAAACTGTTAAGTTTATTCAGCTTGTTAAGTGTGAGGTAACCTTTTGTGGGAGTTTGGCATTTAATGTGATACACACCCCCAGGATACGAATCTCGCCTCTGGAAATCTTCCTTGAGAATCTTTCAGTTTCTCAAATCAATATTTTCATGTTTGCAGTGGGTCAAACATTGTTGTCGGTTACGAGGAAAGTTGCTCATATTGACTCACAGAAGATACAGATATTTCTAACGGTAGTTTGTGCAGACCAAAGAGATCAGCTGAAAGGAGACGAATAGAAGGATCGGACTAATACGCAATAAATATGTATTGCATGCCGCCATGATTTACTCTTTTGCATTTTCACATCCATATTGCATGCTTTGTTTACGTGCAATGGATACCTTGTTTTTATATACTATTATAACACGATGGAAACTAGTTGAGACATGTCGCACATGAGTTGCACTCATTGGTGCAGACCGATTCAGACAATGTGTTCACAGTCTGGGGTTTATAGACTAAAACGATGACAAACTGAAGTGCAGATTTTGGACTGGACCCACACCCCAATCCTCTCTGTGCTTTGCTTCTTGCTTTCTTCACTTCTCTCTCTGTGTTCCTCCAAGGCCAATCGTAACTGTTTAGTCATGGCCTCAACACATGACATTCAGGAGCTGGATGTGTCATCCATCTTGGCTACTCAGATCTTGACATGGATCGATGATGACGAGGCTGAAGCCAAAGGGTAAGACAGCAGTCTGTTTTTCTACATATATACTAACCGCCATGAGTTCATCCAGAGTGGCATCAACTGTTTGCCCTCGTGCCAAAAGAGCAAAATGTAGGCGTGGGATAAAGAGACTTTAGATTGTGTACGTGCATCTGCACTGCCTCTTGCTGTATAGCACAGCAAGTATCTGTTTTTATATACAGAAGGAGAAATATTAGCTCACAAATCACCTTAAGCATTAAAAAGCTACTTTGCAGGTTTGGTGTTGAAACCTTTGTGGTTATCAGTCCATCTGTTACAGGACTCATTGTTGCTCATGATGGATCTTTATGATACTGTTTGCCTTTGGGGTTGGACCCAGCGAGGCATCTCATCCCGATCACGTATGTCACTTCTTTTCTTTTTTTTCTAAGTGGGGGTGGTGACGACTTCCTGGTGGTCCATACACGTGATGACTTTGCCACCCTCCACGGCACCACGCCGTACACCCACAGTAACCCTGGCACTCCTATTAACGTACCGTGGCTAGGAGGCGTGCAGACGGGCAGAGGTGCCGCCGTGGTAAGCACTGAACCTGGATTTACACAAGAAAACGACCAAGTCGCAAGGAGTGGTGGGATTTTTGATGGATCCTTTTGTTTGTTTTGTGTTTACATATAAATAAAGTAATTGTGACTTTTGTTGTGTAATATAGGGTCAATTTCAAAAATGCGCTGCTGTTTTAAAAGTGTTACTTGTAACATTTGCATTTCACCAAAACCTGATAAAACAATTGTTAAATTAAAGTTGGCTGAACGTTCACCAGATTAACTAAACAAATAGATTTTCGCAGATTTCTGTTGTTTTGATGTTTGGAAATGATCAAATGTAATATCAAGCACAGGTTTTCACAGTTTGGCTCCATGAGCTTTCATTCACTACGCAGTGATAATGGGTTTATAATACTCCCTGCTGCTTTTGTAGAATTAATTGATGTTGTCTGCACTTTTTGTACTCAAAGCAAAAATCCTCAAAGCATAGCTTAAATAAATAATTCATTTTTGTCTCTGTCTATTTTGCCAAAAGCATTGCGGCTGCTAACATTAGCTCCTCTCACTGACGTAGTGAGGAACTGAGATGGTGTTGTGAGATGCATGAACCTAACTGTCGTTTCTGCTGTTTTTGTGGGAAACTGTTGATTTTTACCGAGCGGAGAAGGTTGGCATTAGCAGGAGGGAGATAATTTGGTTCTTGTGGTGTCGTTGAGTCAAGTAGATGTGAGTCATGTTTGTTATTTCAGCTGGTTAACTTATTGCTCCTGATAAGCAGACTGGACAGTAAGAGCCACTTTGCATCGTAATTATTTTACCAACCAGTTTGTTCAATGTCGGAGTGGAGTATATTTTGAGACGATAAATGAAATCCTCGATAGAAAGCACACTGCTGTTAATGTCAGCCTCTCTCAGCCAACAGTCGTGCTGCATATTTTCACTCTGATATACTGAGGCTCAGTAGGGTTTTCCTCCCTCTGTCATTATAATAGAACAACCTTGTATTTAGGTTGGGTTTATTATTGGCTAACAAATTGACACACGAGAACTCTAATACATGTATCAGATGATGAAATACAATAAATACTAGGATGGTCTCTGTTGACTAATGTGAACTATTTCCTCAACCTTTGCTTAAATGAAGACTGTGGTCAATGTGGTGTCACCCAGTGTTTTTGGGCACCCTGTCTGGCAACGTTTTCTTAGAGATAGAAGTGATAAGCTCTGTGTGAACGCTAGGGGATATTTGATTGTGTAAAAATGTATCCCCGATGAGGATGGTAAGATCTGGCACTGCCCTTGTGTACTCCTAAAGTTATTCATTGATTATCATATTACACATAAAACAGCTCAAAATCCTCCTCTATTTTATTATCATTATTTTTTTACAGATTATTTCTGAGTGCAAGAAGGAATATGGAGTTACAAATGAGTTGCCCCTGAGACTCCTACACCCTTAAACGCAGAGAGCATCAAACAGGAGAGAGGCAAAGTAGCATAAGTTTTTTCCACTCAGGCTGATGGGGTATTGTCCTCACCCCACTGGGCGATAGGGAGGCGTGGACACCTAAGTTTGTGAAAGTAGTAATTTGAGAATGAGACAACGTAGGATTTTCAAACAGACGTCATAGGTGTCTTTACTGGGAGGCTGAGGGTTGGCTAATGGCAGTTAGTCAACCCTCCAGTATTTAATGCCAGTATTTTTAATCAGCTGCATGAACAAAATATTGACTATCAATTCAAATGCCTAACCTACAGCATGTGAAGACATTAAGTTAGACTTACTGTGTGCTGTTGGACTACAAGCACTTTGAATCACCTTGCTGTTGAATTATGCTATATAAATAAACTTGCCTTGCCTTACAAAGTAGACAGAATTTACTTTAATGAGAAAATGACAGTTTGTCAGTGGATTCACTGGAAGCAGGATTAAAGGCGTCACCTTAAAGTTAATCATCAGAATCTAAAACATGTCATTTCTGAATGAAGCAGGTGTGAGGGGAGCTATGTGAGAAGGCATAAAAAAATAATTCCTTCATGTCATGGGACACCCCCAGTAAACATGTATTGTGTGTAAGAGGGGCTTTAAAACAGAATAACACTGTTTCACTACATCTCTCTGCACTTCACCCTGTTTTAAAGATTTATTCTTTACCATGATGAAATTCTGTTTTCTCACTGAATTTCTCCTCCTCCTTACTTTTCTTCTCCCAGATGATCAAGAGAAACATCAACAATGTGCGAAGAATGACCTCCCATCCCACACTGCCATACTGTAAGTACAACTCCAATGTCTGTCAGGAGATTAGAAAACTATTCGCCTATTAAAAGTGGTATTCAGACATCATATATCTGCTGTTGAAAAACCGCCTTCAGGGGGCGATTACATCACCAAACAAAAAAGTTTCTCTTATGTTGATATTCATAAACTGTGGCAGAGTTGTTATGCGTTAGTCCCAGTGCTGCTGTTGATTTAGTGCACTCACTTTGCTGCAAACTTATATTTTCCAGTCCAACTGCAGACTGGTGATGCAGCTGAGGAGTGTTTGTCTGGGATGAAAACAGCTGTCATTGAATTTAACCTCGCCTTCACTTATGTAGTGGATGAATCTGGGAACAAAGTAGTGCCAAAACCTCCTGTTGAGGTCCGAATGGTCACTGAGATGTACTGAAAGATGAGCCGTTGTCACGTGCAGTTTTGTTTCTGTTCATCAGACCTGACAGGAGCTCAGGATGGTAGCGTGAGGATGTTTGAATGGGGTCACTCCCAGCAGATCATCTGCTTCCGAAGTCCAGGCAACTCCAGAGTCACCAGGATTCGATTCAACCACCAAGGAAACAAGGTTACAAACTCTCACACACTCCTACTCTGTGCCAGGATAGTGAACACATTGGCCTGCTGACTACCACCATACAGATGTCAGGCTATTCTTAGCTTTGCAACATGACTGCAGAGTGATGTGAGCCTGTCACATTCAGAAACATTTTCACACTTCCTCTGCCGTTCAGGCACGAACCACAGCGGGGGGTTGGCTTCAGCACGCATTGTTCTTCAGCTCAGTGATTCAAACACTCTGAACTCAGGCACTCGCCTCAAGCTTATAATTTTCTCAGATGGTGCCTCTCTCGTGCCAGCGCTATCTTACCTGCTTGTTGTGGCCCAGAGCGCGAAATATGCTTTAAGAGGGGAAAAAAGGAATGAGAGGATATAGAAAGCACTTTAGTTATGTAAGTGGCGCTTGGCCGTTTGAGGCTGTTGACATGTTTTGGAGGACAAATTCAGAGTGAGGGAGTGAGCGCAAACATTTTTTTAATATATATGTCAAATGCAATATAAAGGATCGTTCTATCCTATTTACAGCACAGTGTGAAAATCTGCTTTGTGCTTGTTTTCTGTAGTTTGGGATTGTGGATGCTGACGGAGCCTTGAGTCTCTGGCAGACCAACACAAGCGGTGCTACACCGAAACCATACCTGGTGAGATACTCGCAGCTCATTTTGGCTGATTTTTCTTCTGTACCTCGAGTGCCCTCCTGTTTTTCTGTCACACTTCTTTTTGTTTACTCCTGTCCTGCTTTATTATTAACGTCACTGTCACTTCTCTGTTTCTCTCTACCAGACTCTGCAGTGCCACAACAAGACGGCTAATGACTTTCTCTTTGTGGGCTCTTCCTCCCTCATCGCCACTGCGGGTCTTTCAACAGACAACAGGTCCCACAGACTTTCCAGTCCATTTAATCCTATGCCACCTCTCATTAAACGCTGAATCTGCTGTGTCTAATGATACGTCCTGTAATTAAAATGTTAGAAAATATTGTAATTTGATTATTTTTGACTCCACAGGAATGTGTGTCTGTGGGACACACTAGTGACTCCTGCTAATAGCCTTGTGCAAGGTAAGATACTGCACCTAA
Organism: Pelvicachromis taeniatus; assembly: GCA_015108175.1. Lineage (NCBI taxonomy): Eukaryota > Metazoa > Chordata > Actinopteri > Cichliformes > Cichlidae > Pelvicachromis > Pelvicachromis taeniatus. The sequence continues at coordinate 13,766 of VURO01026499.1, forward strand.
TTAGCCTATTTAGTAGTGTCTTTGGCATGGATGTAATCACATGCTTGAGTGGATTTTCTCCAACAGTCCAAAGACATGCATAGAAGACTAATTGGTGTTTCTGCATTGGCAGTACTTGCGAATGTGAACATGAATGATTGTCTCTCTGTGTTAGCCCTGTGACAGACTGGTGGACTATTCAGGGTCTACACCACCCTCTCCTTCTATGACGGCAGGGAAAAAGACAAACTATTAAATTAATGGAGGAGATTTTGCAGGCGCCTTGGTTATGGCTGACAGTTTTTTGGAGATTGCCACATTGAGAGCTGCTCTTCTATAACAAATACCTTTTGGTGTTGGAAAGAAAGTTGAAAATCAAATTCAATTAAATGCCAAAAAAGGTTTAAGAACTATGATTAACCGTTTTCTCTTCTGTCTACCTCTTCTCTATCCTTAGCTTTCAGCTGCCACGAGTCCGGTGCCACCGTGCTCTCCATGGCCCCCAGGCAGCAGCTGCTTATCACAGGTGGGAGGAAGGGCTGGGTCAGCGTGCTGGAGCTTTCCCACAAGCACCAGCGGCAGAGCTTCCAGGCCCACGACTCACCGGTCAAAGCACTAGCCGTCGATCCAACTGAGGATTGCTTTATCAGTGGATCAGCTGAGGGCAACATTAAGGTGTGGATGTGATATTTGATGTCTTATAAAATGTTTCTGTTTTAATCAGAGTGGCATTTTTCAGTTATACAGCACTTGTTAATTTTTTTTGGAAGTGGAAAGCAGACAGTTTGCTGTGATATAAATGGTCTTAGAGTTTCTTCTCGAAGGTCTTTAATTTTACATGAGCTTCGCTGGGTACAGTGATCATCAAAATCTATATGAAGAGACTTTTGACTTTTGCAGAGCTGTCCTGCAGGGCGTTTGGCACCCAGACGTGAATGACTCTGCCTCAGTCAGGGCACCTTTTGCGTTTATCGGTGGAGATGCTGAGCTCCAGCAAAGCCATACAAATAAATTGTCACTTGTGATTAACCACCTGCTCGGGACAGCTGTGTGACTGATGGAGACTAACATGTAAGGTGAAAGTGGGTTGACACTGGGAAAGGCAGAGGAGAAGGCAGTAGGAGGAGGATGTGAATATCTTCAGCTAATATATTACCAGAGACAGCAGGTCTTTTTTATCTTTTTGACTTGGATATGCTGCTGCAGATCACACAGCTGTCACTCCAAGGATGAAGCCCCTGTGTTGCGCAGATGTAGACTGGTGCAGTGCACATCTGCTTGAAATTCAAATGACTTTCACTCTGGATAATTGCTCAGAAAAAAAAAAAAAACATTTCAAAGCTGTGTGTGAGGTTACTCATCTGAAGTCTTTAAAAGCTTATAAATGTGCAGCACAACCGTTTTCAGTTTGCAGTCAGTCAGTATACAATTAAAGTGTTGGATGAGAGCGGGAACTTCAATAAATTAGATACCTTAATGAATCATGTAGCTCCCAGACTGAGAATACAAGTCAAATGATCCAAGTTGTTCAGAGCCTGTCGAGGTCTTCAGTGGAAACTCAGCCATTCATTTTCTTTTTTCTTCTTTTTTTTTCTGGTAAAGAGGCCACAATACTTTCTGCTACAGTAGCATCCCAAACCTGTCTGTGTCACATCAAAGAAATAACTCTTAAATACAGGTCATGAATATGCAGGTTAAAGGGGCAGTCCCAAAGTAAGAATGCATGAAACAATTAAATGTCAAAGGTGAGTTGTAGCCATGACAGAATAAAGGGTACCAAATTAATCTCAAGTTTGAACTGGATCCCACTAAGAGCACAGAATACTAAATAATGATATTTGAAGGTCGAAGTATTTAAGTGTCAATTAAATTAGCGACTACAAGCTACAGAGTGATGAGAGATGGGGGGGAAAAAAAAGTTCTGTTTGAGCAGTGCAACCAGGAGTAGCCTCCTACTGCACATTGAGACACAGCGCAGACAAGTTGCGCTCATTGATCCAGACTGATTTAAACATGCTAAGCTAACCTGTATGCGTTTATAAAATAGACACGAGTTGCAAACCTTTAGTTCGTGTGAGGCTGATTCCAGTCTGAGTCAGAACATGATCATTCAGAGACAGGCTGGCTCTTACCAGGTGAACAATCCCAGTGGTTGAGCGTGTTGCACACTCAACACATCTGGGCAACCAGTTGGTTGCCACAGCTACTTGTAGATAGCAAAGAATTCACACAATCATCAAATTAAGAAGCAGTTTGTGACTTTTGATCTTGGAGTAAGAGCATCTGAGAGAATTAAACATTTTTGGTCCTGTTTTTTTATTGAGACACATTCTCAATTTG
>VURO01026499.1:27684-41765 GCA_015108175.1 Pelvicachromis taeniatus
ACCCCCCCCCCCCCCCTCCCCAAAATATTTTGCTCTCTGAAAAAACTTCACGGTTATTTCAGACCCACATAATATCACCCATATTTTATAAACGCAGCTAATTTATTGTGCGGCAAAACCCACACAGACTCGCTCACTTGGTCTCTCGTGGTCGAATCAATCACAACAGCATCTGGTGAGCGTTTAGGAGGAGGAACAGGCGCCTGCAGGCAGTGAAAAAAACAATTTTAAACAAATTTGACATGAGATAACTTTTCCTTCTTTTTTTTTTACATTTTCTTATATTGTCCCTTTTTGTTGCATACAGAAAACTTACTTTGGCTTTCTCAGAGCTTCTCTTTCCTCCGAAGCCTCCAGCGCCGACAACAAACACTGAAAACTGGTTGTAGCACACCAGCTCATTGCCACTGTAGGTTTTCACTGCAGGAAACACAATTTCTTGCAGTTAATGACAAATATCAGAGCCAGAAGGACCATTCACATCCTTTTACTTAAGGGAAAGCAAATCCACAATCATCTACTACTACTGCTACTACTACCACCCCTACAAATAATAATAATAAACTTTATGTTGAACATGCAAAATCTTTCTTTTGTAATGAATTGCATGCAAAAAAATTTATAAAATACAACCTTTTATTATTTCATAACTCATTAGTTTAGGTTTTTCCTCTGCATACACACACACACACACACAGACACACACACAGACACACACACACATCTTTAGATTCTCCAAATCTACAAACTATATCGCATACCTTACATACCTTACATACCTTACAATTACAAATAGAGTTCTTCTTAACCATTTCTCTCTCACAGACAGAACCACTCCCAGCCCTTACTGTAAAACTCATTCGAAACCCATCTATGCTGCTCTTTTGTCACCATGTAAATAATTGAGGTATTTAGATTTTTGTTAAACCATCTGATGTGTTTTTATACTGTTTCAGTTACAGAAGGCATTTACTTGATTGGCAATTGTTGCAGTCAGTCATTTTAAAATAAACACACCAACTTTTTTTTAAAAACTGTGTTACATACAGTCGAGACACGTCACTAGTTACACCTTGCTAGAACCAGGTTGAACATTTTTGCCTTCAAAACGGTCTCAATTCTTTGTGGTGTGGATTCAAACATGTGCTGGAAATTATATATATGTGATATAACAGCATCACAAGGTGCTGCACATCCAAGAGCTGAATCTCCTGCTCGACCACATGCCTAAGACTGCGGAGGCCGTAAAAATTATAGACATGTTCAAGAAATCAGTCTGAGCTGGTGTGAGCGACATGCTGCGTTATCCTGCTGGAAGCAGACATCAGGAGATGCACTCTGGTTGTAAAAAAGATGGACATGCTCAACAACAATCGTCAAGTCATTTAAATGTTGCCCAGTCGTTACTAAGTGTGCCAAGAAAATATCCCCTACGCTATTAAGCTACCACCAGCCTGAACCGATGATACAACCTAGGTTGGATTCATGCTTTTATGTTGTTTACACCAAATTCTGATCCAACAATCTAAATGTGGTTAAAGAAATTGACACTCAGACCAGGCAACCCTTTGCTGGTCAATTTTGGTGAACCTGTGAAACCCTCAGGTTCCTGCTCTTAGCCAGAGTGGCACTCAGTATTTTTTCTGCTGCTGCAGCCCATCTGCTTCAAGATTTGATGTGCTGCACATTCAGAGATGCTCTTCTGCATACCTTGGTTTTAACACGTGGTTAACATTTCTCTTCCATTAGCTTGAAGCATTCTGGCCATCATCTGACATCAACGAGACACTTTTGTCCAGACAACTGACACTCCCTGCAAAGTTCCTGTTTTTCAGACTATTTTCTATAAACCCTAAAGCTGGTTATGTGGGGAAAGTACCAGTAGATCAACAGTTTCTAAAACTATCAGACCAGTCTGTCTGGCACCAACCAGGCCACTTAAATGACCTTTCTCCCTCATTCTGATGAATTTTGTCTACTTGCCTCAGTGCACTGATTTTATTGTAAAATCTTATTTTACAATAAGTATTGGAAAGAAATTAGGCCAAAGATAAAACGTGTTATGGTTAAAAACACATTACATGTAAAAATGCAATTAAAAGCTATTATATTTGTCTGTGAAAGTAAAACTAATAAAGTTTAGGATTTCAAAAAAAACAAGAGAAAAATACTCAAACGGGATTTTGGACGCCTGCACATTTTTTGGTGACACAAATGCAAAGGTGGTGGTGAAAGCAGGTAATTCTACAGCGTTTAAAGCATATTTATAGCAAAATAGTCCAGGAAGAGTTTTTATGTTTTAAAGTGAGATGTCTTTGAGTTTCAGAAAGCTAAACTCGTCTCTGTGCAGTGTTACTACGCAGTGAGAAATGCATTAAAAGATTTAAACAAACATCCCCTTGTGTGGCAAAGACATTGAACAACGGTGAATTCGACACGCTTACACATATCGTTACCTAAAACAATAAACAGACAGACACAAGTCAGAGCAGGAGGAAACGCACGAATAACCGCATGGAAGCTGAATGAAGAGGAACAATTAGCAGCTATCAGAAGGAATGATCAAATCCTCTTCATAGGCGACGCACTGCCTGATTAATTTAATTAAGTCAATTCAAAACATAACAGGCACAGAGACAAACAAAGCTGTTTGTATGAGACATCACTGTGACAGGCCATCTTACTGAGAAATGACTTTATCCTAACAGAAGCTGACTGGTTTTGTGTGCATGAAGACGTTTCTGTGAAGACTCCAGGGAACCTTGTGTCCCATGCTATTTGTTTTAAGTTGGATTAATTATAGATCAGAGTTGCTCTAATATCATCCATCTCTATGGACTTGTCCAACAAAAATAAGAGCCGCTCTCGGTCCCTTATTTCAGTCCCTGCAGACACAGACTATAAATTAACTTGTGTTAATTCAGCCTTAGAGGCAACTCTCAGGAAGAAACACGTTAAAGCAGTAAAAACAAATGAATATGGAATAAATACTGTATATAACACCACTTGTTTGGCCTACATGGCAAAAGAAAAAAAAAGAAAAAAACCTTACCATCCAGGAGGATGACGGCTCCAGATCCTTTGTCCAACACGTCTGCTATCGTGGCCTCAGAGGTGAGTTTACCTGAAAATGTATTTTATTTATTTATTTACTTCAGGTCCTGCACATTATTTCCTCATTAGTTTTAAGTTAAAGTATCTGACATAAGGTCATTTAATAGAAGTATTTCCCCAAGTCATCTAAAAGCCTTGAGACAAATCTCCAAACCTCTCCGTAGCATGTGCTGGATCCTCAATTCTCCAGTTACCGATTAGTCAGTCAGAAAGTTAATCTGCAGTAGGTTAATTGCTAAATTCAATTTTCAAGCAAAAACACAAAGACGCACAAGGGTGTGCTACTTTCTCCTCGTCTCAAATAATGGATAACTAAATAGAGTTTTGGGTGTTACAACATAGATCAAACCAGAAAAAACACCATCTGGTTTCAAATAAATATTTTTAATGATCACTATGTACAAAGCAAGGACACGACGGCTACTGTGAGGAACTCGGACGCATTCACCTTTAAGAAAAAAACGAAAACCGTTGTCTGTAGTGGACACAAGAGACTGGGCTCCTCAGAATGGACAGGATATTATAGGACACGTGTAAAATGTATCAATGCTTTTGAGGTAACCTTGGTCATATAAGAGTTTATATTTGTAGACGCATCATAAAAAAAATAGACTAAGAATACCCACCCATGTAACTACACCTAAACACGTCCCTTTGCTGTATGTAATGTGTTATGCACTGCAACGTGATTTAGGCTAAAGTAACACAGAAAGGCTCTAAAGTGCTTTTAATGAACAGAAATGTTTAAACGCTAAAAGACATAAATGTTTTTAGCCGATATTCAATTCTAAATCACAACAACAGCCGGCTGCGCCCTCATTTCTCACAGTGGATGGATCGACATGTTTGATTTGGCACAGATATAATGCTGGATGCCCTTCCTAATGCAACACTCCTATTTATCAGGCTTGAGACTGGCAGCAGGAGTACACTAGCTTCTGAGCCCCCCAAGGCTGGCTGTATGTTTCCTCCCAGTCTGAAAACAGGGATCTTACTTGTGAAAAGGAAATGCGTTAACCAGTACACCATGGAGCCACAATGAAGCGCTCTATAAAATGTTTTTGTTGTAATCTCAGTAACTTAATTTCTTCAGTCTTTTATCGATTCAGTGGAGAGAGATTGACAACCGGACAACCTTGAGCTTTGCGTGTGTGTTTTACATGAGACTGTAACAACAGTAAAAGCTACAGAATGGACACATCTGGCCTGCGGCAAAATGCTTCACATGATCAGAAATGCCAAGATATAAAAAACCAAAAACAACAATCCTACACAACTTTCACGCTCTGTCTCTTACGCACTTTCAGCTACAAACATGCTCCCAACCCTCGGCAGGTCAAAGCTTCACGCCGCTGCCAGCTTCGAAAGCTGCAAGGACAGAGAGCCCGCCATCGCAGCTGTGAGCAAGTCCTGCAAGAAGGCAGCAGCGGCAGCTGCCAGAGTCAGCAGCTGTAAACAAGCTGCTTCATCTCCCGCCTGTTATCTCCAGCATTTTAAAAAAATGCTTTCTGCAGAATTATCAGAGAGAAAAATACCTGAAGTTGGCAGGGGTTTGTAAAGCTCCAAGTACTGCTCTCCATGCAACACCTAAAAAACAAACAAACAAACAAACAAACAAAAAGATTATAGCAGTTTTAAAATACAATTATAAAAGTCGTAAAGCCTCAGTTACTGTTTTATGCAAGACTTTGTGAAATGTTATAACACGGGTGCTTATTTTCCCCCTCTCTTTAATGCCAGCTTGTGCTTCCTCGTATTTCCTCTCCTCCCAATACTCAGAAACTGTCACTCCCCTCCGCCCCCTCTCTCTGCCATGATCTTTTAAATTCATGAGTGTGCCTTGAGGAAACTAGAGAGGAAGCTTCTGGAGGAACTAAGAGCTTTTATAATCAAGTGGCGTGACGCAAAAACTCCTCACCTCTGTGCGACAGTTGATTCTCACGGTGCTTACTTTGTAGTGTTAGCGCATATGGATCAACAGATAATGAAACAGAACACAGTCAGATGGCGAGATGCAAACAACGTGCCATCACCCCAGGTGTGACAACACATTTGAATATATGGGATAACTATACACAAATGTGTTGTAGCGTCTCACAAAGCAGCAGTTAGTTTTTTTTTAAAACATACACACATTTGTCCACAGCTATGTGGTGTGTTTTTGTGCAAACAATGCAAAGAAAGGACCAACGCCAGTAAGTGGTGCTGCTAATAGGACGAAGATGATGAATCATCAGCTCCATTAACAAAGTTACAAATCAAAATATATAAAAGGCCAGGTGATTAAGCTGTTTGGCACATCACAACTAACTGACATCCCTTAAGACTGATGTTGGAGTGTTAAGCATTTCTCATTCGGCAGCTCTGGCTTATCCGTCCTTGTATCGCTCCCTCACGTTCTCGCTGCAAAGACGCGACAAAGAGATGCAAGTGTAACCGCCGATGTGATGCATTAGCATAATTAAAAGCCTTCCGTACAATACGAACAAAAAAAACAAAACAAAAAAGTCAAACTCAGCTGCACACAAGGTCAAATAAGGACAACAGACATCACCATGCATGTTCTCTAACCTGGGTAAAATCTATGTCGAGTCCAGGGACTGAGCTCAGACCACCTCCCATCATAGCTGCCTGGGAGGGAATGACCCCGAAGGTGGGGAGGCAGCTGAAGTCCGGATGGCCTTCATACAGGAACCTACATTAAAATGCAAGTGTTAGTGCTCAATGAAACAGCATAACTGTAGGAATAGGTCGTTGACAGATAAAAATAACAGCACAGATGGTTGCACAGGCATTTCAGAGTGGATGGAATCCAGAGCTTTCCCCCCCCCCTCCATGCAGGTTCAGGTAAAGGTAATGATAGAAGCCCTGATTAGCATTATTTTCTGCTTAATTTCACATAATTTGCCTTCTTAAAACTACTGAGGAAACTTCAGTCAATAACACAAACACATGCAGAATCACACCTCAGATGGTCTGAGTCCTTGGTGGACATGCCGACACCCAGCGCATACAGGATACACTGGGTATGGTTGAAGCTGAAAGTGGTTGGAGGAAGTTTTTGTCCCACTGCTTTAGTCTGAGAAGAGAAAGAAAAGAAAACAGAAAGGGGAGGGTGGGGGGGGGGGGTGTAATTTAAAGAAAGAAAACAAGTTGCGTCATAAAGATCGCACCATGGTGGTTTCGCTTCACAGCTACTCAGTAAAAAGGGTCAAGCAAACATTCAGAGTGAATCCGTCAGTGTCAGTACACCATGTAATGGAACCACAGACACACCAAGAGAAAAGGCGTTTCTAAATGGTTACATGTATTTTTTAGGATGCTGAAATGAACACGATCATTTAAGAAAACACTGAGGAGTAGATGAAATGCTGGCTTATGAGAAGTTGCAGCACTTCAGGTGCCGGTGATAAATCTTTAAATGCACCCCTCCCCTCACTCAAAAATGTATTCAATCTGACAAAAAAAAAATAGGCTGCAGACATCCAGTGTAAACAAGGAAGTGCATATCTTCCAAAGTTAGAAGGACATTTGTTTTTATTGTTATCACCTGCTTATGTTAAGCAGTGATTTGGTGTCTACAGTAACAAAGAAATTTTTACAGTAAATCGTTACTATGGATCGTTTCCTCTTGGCTCATCTGACCCCGACTTGATTAGATTTAATCACCCATCACATTACAAGCACATTAAAGAGTTTATCATCAGGTCTGAAAAAGAGGTGTCCTGACTGCTGTCTTAAAAGATTTGGCTGAACCGATTCTTTAATGTACAAGAACTACGTAGAAAACAAAAGTACCGGTATGTATAACAGCTAATAAAATATCATAAAAGGAGACTATATCAGAAGTTATAAAAAGATTCTGCCCAGATTATCACAAATTTGATTTGGCTGTGATTTGTGAGGGAGGTAGTTTGAGGGACCTCAGAGTTGAAAGGAATCAGCAGTTCAGAAATGTACTCCTGTGTCGCACCAGGCAGAGCTTTGTGAGCGATCAGCACAATTAGTTCAAAACAATCCCGGTCTTGAACGGCGGCCAGTGCAAGGAGGCCAGAAATGGAGCCATATTAAATTTGTGCTGCACTTTTCTAAACGAGCAGCCAGAAAATGGACTGAAACTCCTGAACAGGCCATCACAGTTATCAAGTGTTAATGACAAAGTCACAAATATCTTTTAAAGGCCTCAGCTGTATGGTAAATATTTTAAAGCCCTCATTAATCCCTGGCTGAGGTTGGTAGGAGGTTGTTACTGGTAGTAGTTTTATGAATATCTGAATAATTTTCCATGTTCTTCACTAGACTGAAACTCATCATGAAACCACCAAAAGAGGAAATGTCTTTTGAAAGAACGATGGTGCATCAGTCTGGTAGAGGTTTCTCTCTTCTTCTTTTTTTTTTGTCTTGTTTAGAAGAAAAATAAGCAAATTTTCCAGAATTTTAAGGCCTTGATAACAATGCAATTTCTCAATCCCAGAAACTGAGGTCTGATTAAATAAATATTTTATTTGTCAGCATAATATTGTCAAATTTAAATATGCTTGAATGCACCCTATAAACTCGAAACTGCTTAAAAATGTATTTTTAACTGAAGGATAAAACATATTCCAGGAAAAGCATGAAGGTCCTCGGGGTTCTCAGAAGCAGCTACTGCCCTGCTTTCTGTGTAATACGAATATTGTTTATCATTGTACTGAAGCACTAGTATGCGACACATAAGAGCACAAACTATATTAAGTGTTGACTCAAATAGAGCAGAAAAGGCGGTGAAACGGTGCCGCTGACTCCTTCATGTTAGCAAGTATTATTAAGACATACAAGACATCCAAGTTAAAGGACACTATAAATATACATCTCTGGCAACATTACAGTCACAGCAGTACTACAGTAGCTCATTTGTCATGTTTACAGCCAACTGTGCTGTAAATATGACAGCTATTGTTCAAAACAATATTGCTTGGCAGAATGGTGCGATTCACACTCTGAATAATATCAGCTCTCAGCTGATCGAAAGACCTCATAAAACCTGGCCTGTGGAGACCCGTTTTTAATTAAAACTGCATTTAAATGCAGATGTGGGGAATAGTGCGTTTTCAGACCCATTCCAGCATCCCAGTACTCAGGATTATTATTAGCGCCTGCTCTCCTGCATACACACGGCGAGATTAAAGCTACAGTTGAGGAGCGGGGATAAAAAGCAGTGGTGGCTTGTGTAGGAGTAAGTCAAGTTAGTCAGTTACTTGACTGAGATGATATGAGAGCGAGGAAAAAAAAATGGTTTGAAGCAAAACAGATTTCTGTTTTAGGACAGTTTTGTTATCTGGTCTCACTTCGCTCATTTGCTGTCTGCTCTACACTGCAGATCTATACAATGTAAAATGTCCCCAAAATATGTTTGTATTCAATGTACAACTATGTGACTTCAAATTAAGCTTGCTGATATTTTGCCACTTTTTTCTCAGATATTAATTATTGATTTTCCCATGACGTGTCAGACCGGTGATTCAATTTTAATTGTTACTGAGTTTGTTGATCAAAACACTTGATTGAATTTGAATTTTCTCTGAAGAGTAGCAACATGGGGGTCTCAAAACAACTCTCAAATGACCTGAAGACAAAGATTGTTCACCATCATGGTTTAGGGGAAGGATACAGAAAGCTGACTCAGAGATTTCAGCTGTCTGTTTCCACAGTTAGAAACATACTGAGGAAATGGAAGACCACAGGCTCAGTTCAAGTTAAGTCTCGAAGTGGCAGACCAAGAAAAATCTGGGATAGACAGAAGCGACGAATGGTGAGAACAGTCAAGAGTCAACCCGCAGACCAGCACCAAAGACATACAACATCATCTTGCTGCAGATGGAGTCACTGTGCATCGTTCAACCATTTGGCGCACTTTACACAAGGAGATGCTGTATGCGAGAGTGATACAGAGGAATGCCTTTTCTCCGCCCACAGCACAAACAGAGCTGCTTGAGGTATGCTCAAGCACATTTGGACAAGCCAGCTTCATTTTGGAATAAGGTGCTGTGGACTGATGAAACTAAAATTGAGTTATTTGGGCATAACAAGGGAAGATATGCATGGAGGAAAGAGAGCACAGCGTTCCAAGAAAAGCACCTGCTACCTACAGTAAAATATGGTGGTGGTCCCATCATGCTGTGGGGCTGTGTGGCCAGTGCAGGGACTGGGACTCTTGTCAAAGCTGAGGGACACATGGATTCCACTCAGCATCAGCAGATTCTGGAGACCAGGATCTTTCAACATGACAACGACCCTAAACAATGCTCAAAATCCACTAAGGCATTCATGCAGAGGAACAAGTACAACGTTCTGGAATGGCCATCTCAGTCCCCAGACCTGAATAGCATCGAAAATCTGTGGTGTGAGTTAAAGAGAGCTTTCCATGCTTGGAAGCCATTACACCTAAATGAACTAGAGATGTATTGTAAAGAGGAACGGTGCAAAATACCTTCAACCAAAATCCAGATTCTCATTGGAACCTACAGGAAACGTTTAGAAGCTGTAATTTCTGCAAAAGGAGGATCTACTAAATATTGATTGATTTCTTTTTTGTGGTGCTCAAATTTATGCACTTGCCTAATTTTGTTTAAAGAATTATTGCACACTTTTTGTAAATTCTGTAAAAACTGTGTGTGTCTGTATACACACACACACACACACACACACACACACACACACACACACCATTTTTATAATAATTTGTATTCCTTATATTAAAACTATAGTTGAAAATTACTGATAAAGTACACAACCGAAAACTAAAGGAGTACTTTCAGTTGCTTTATTATTGTCCAAGCAGTTATCAGCAGATGGATCCACATATTTAGGTTGGCACAGACTTTTCACTCTTCTTGGCACAATCCTCACATTCATCCTGGATTGAGACTAGCACTAGGAGTTCACTACCTTCTGACAGTTTTTTTCCCCCCTATGTTTTCTTTATGTATTAAAGGAGAAGGATGATAACATGATCATCATAAGGCACACAACTGCTGTTTTCTCAAGAGGAGAGGATTTAAAACAAGAGTATGAATGTAACTAAGACGGTATTAACTCTGAATGGCATCCATGAAATATGAATATATAATATGAAATACCTAGATAGCCACAATGCATGTGGACAGAGGTCAATACAATACCAAGAAAGTCACATGTGTCTTTATGCCTCTGAAGTGGTATCAACAACCCTTTCTTGTGCCCATAACGGACAAAGAATGCATCCTTTTTATAGAACTCAGCACTCGTGCCAATCTACAGTCAAAGAGCCTGAAAAGCCTGAAAAGTTGACTGCCCCCCTCTCTGAGTACCAAAGGCAGACAAAATAATAGGTATGACAGACGGACAGCATTCTGGAAAGAAAAGTGTTGAGCAACAAAGTAATCCCACGCCCATTAGGATGACAATACAAACAGTCCACGGCAGCAGGCAGGGCATGAAGTTCAGTTACATGCTTCGTAGATGCAACAGTGAGAAGAAATGCAGTCTTACCAGATAACCATCTCTGGTAACTCCCCTCGAGGGGTTCAAGGGACAGAGGAGACGAAGCTTCCAGAACCGACTGTAGGTCCCATGAAGGAAGTGACAGCATGTGGTGGCCAAAGGCGAAAAGCGCCATTCAGAAAATGACCCACTCGAGGATGACACCCAACATAACAATTATCCACCACAACATGATGGGCTGAGACAGGAGCAACATACACTTTGATAGTTAAGACAGAGAGCCGCTGGTTCAGTAACATTTGAAAATACAAGCTTAGAGCATTGCTAAGGGACCACATTTTGATCTCTACATCAGCTGGAAACAAGCTTTCACCTGTTACTGATACAATAACCTAACTAATCATGCCCAATTATTTAATATGGTCTGGGCCCCAAGTTTCCTCACAAGAACTCCAAGGTGAGCCCAGCTCTTCAGTGGCCATACATATATATGAAGGAGATCTGGGTGTGGAAGAAACAACACACCCCTGCAGCTGCGATAGGACATCAAAACTCAGTGGGATCACTGGCAACCAAACCCTCCCTGGTCAGTATGTATCCCTTTATCCTGTGAACTTCATGAGCAAAGGAAGCAAGAGAAACCATACAGCAGGCAATCTGGCCCTCATCGGGTTGCTTGCACCACTCAGATCACATATGTCATTTAATCAGCATTATAGCTTCTTCTCTGTGCACGGTGGTCATCCAGTTATCCAGTTGCAAGAAGAAAAATATATGGCTCATACAATAAACATAAATACATTTCGATATGATCGAGTTCAACTTTTATTGTCTGTTTCATAGAAGTGTTGGAAAGATTAACCTTGAAACCTGGAGTTTGAATTGCATTATGAAGAAAAGTGCATTTTTCTCTTTTTCACCCCATTTAGAAAGCAACATAGAAACACCTCTCCGTATGAACCAAGACATTTTAATCACACTACCATCTACACTGTATAAATACTACTGTGGAAAGAACATGTCTCTAAACTAGTCTGAACAAAACCCTCTTTATTTTAACCCTGCTATGCCTCTGGTATATTGTTTCGCCTACATAAATGTTACAACAAATAATATTTTGGGCCATTAGACCTGTATACAGAGGGAGCTCTATGGCACGAAAGCAATACAGAAGCAGCACAGCTGATAACTTAAGCAGTGTGTGTACCTCTTATCATGACAAGGACAAAGGCACAAAGGCAGCTACCAGAGCATGTGTGGGCAGAACTACACCCCCCCCACACACACACACGCATGCACGCACACACACACACACACACACACACGTCAGCTGAGGACACGATTGTGATGTTTGTCTTGAGGCTACAGTGTGACTCTGTTCCAAATCTCCTAACCAGGGAGCCACAAAAGCTCAGAGAGCAACAGCAGAGAGGACAGTGATACACAAGAGTGAGTATACCTTATTTCACATTTAGGCATTGAATCATGATTTTATTGAACCTGGCTAGTAAGTGCTGTTTAATGTCTCACAGGATTTACAAGAACAGTTTGCAAAAAAAGTATTCTGAGAATGCAAATCTAGGTACTAGTAATAAAAAACACCAAGAAACAAAATGTGCACCAATGTGAAAGTACAGTTTACCATAGAGCAGATTTTAGTTTCATTTCAACCATAAGATAGAGCAGAACAAATTATTATTTAACTGAGGCAGCTAGTAATTTATTTCAAACCCCTTATAGTCCCACGCGTGGGACATTTTGTAGTGCCTCTGCATTTTAACCCATTCACTCAGTGAAGCAGTTGCCAGCAACCCAGTGAGCAGTGTATAGAGTGTATATACAGTGTATAGAGACAGTACCTTGCTCATATACCATGATGGTATATGAGCACCATGATTGATACCATGTGATGGACAAATTGCTACCATACGAGTATGAAAGTCCTTCGATTTATAGTCAGATGTTTGGGTAGATGCCCTAAATGCTTCAAAACATCAATCCGCAAACCAGCTGGAGCTGTCACAGTAGCTACTTCCACTTTTACTACTCGGATACACTGGCTCTGTATTTAACACATGCAGTGATCCCCTCCAGAGAAAGACATGCGTTTTACAAACCATTTAATAAACGACTGCTCTGAGTTTTGGTTTACGAAGAGCTCTTAACTACTGTACCATTTGATGGTCTGACTGATATCCGACATCCACCTTTGATGTTTCTCATGTTCCACATTTCATATAACGCACAGCAGCCAAGAGACAGCAGTTAGGACTTTTGTAAATACAGATTTTAAACTAAACTTTATGATTTAGTCCTATAATCAACATTATATCATTATTGAACTAAAGAAGAAAAGAAAAGAAAGAAAACACATTAATAGATGATTTTACTTACAGGATCCATCCCTGATCCCACCCCTGCAGAGGCTGCAGCTGCTGCTGGATTCACACCAAATTCACCCTGCGATTCCACTTGAGACAGCACACTCACCATTGACTGCAGAGACTCTAGATAAATGTGAGAGCGATACATGCTGTTAGCCAAACAAGATAATCATGTTACTTCTCAGCAAGATGAATTTATCCCTCATCAATAGTCAAAGCCTTTTATTTTCATTTGGAAATAAACACAGCATGAGTGAAGTGTTGAAATTGGCTCTCTTGTATGACTAGAAATCAACAATTGCTACAGAAGAGGAAACTACCCGTCTTAAAGGAAAACTAATGACATTTGTAAAACAACCGTGTGAGGTTTGTTTTAGCTATACGAACAATAACTTACACAGACTGTTTTTTTTTTATTGTGCCACTAAGTTTGCTGCTGTACTTAGCTTAATATATTGTAACGGCATGACAATAATAATTAGTTTTCTCATGTGGCTCTTGGTAATATAACGAATAAGCATCAACATAATCATCTGCTAAATGTCAAATGTTTCATTAAGCATATTGTGTCAGTGGGGTGTGGTTTTTACAACTCAGCTAATGAAGGAGAGGAGTTCAGGGAGCCGTTTTATATAGCACCATGCTGGGACCTGGACACACACACACACACACACACACACACACAAGCTGTGCAGCAAGTCTAAGAAGTATCTTGAGTGTGTTTCACCAGGCAGTCTCAGGCAGAGTACAAAGTTTCCATGCATGTGTGCGTGTGTGTGAGAGAGAGTGAGTGAGTGTGTGTGTTGCGCCCCCCTCCCCATCATGCTGGATTTGACCAAATACTCATCATCTAGGTACTGCATGCTATTTCAGATTTATTACATATTAGAATTTGCTCCACAATTTATATATAGTTTGTGTATACAGTCAAATATAATGATGTTTTTTAAAACCGAATAGTAAACAAATGGCATTTAATCAAGTTTCACTAATTCAACATAAGACAAAGTATTAACAGAATAAAATCTTTACTTCAGAAAATAAACTGTTAAACCTTATTCAATGTAAAATAACGACCAATGACAATATGGGTGTTTTTAATCTAAAATCATGATAACAGCT